>JASDQU011401568.1:94989-106848 GCA_032191745.1 Picea mariana | reverse complement strand
ATCGTACTCACTCATGACTCACTCCATTTCCTTTGCCTAGCATTAAGATCCCTTTGAGTGAAGAGGTGTTTTAAACTTTGATGGTCCGTTTTGAGCTCAAAGTTTTGACCTACTAGATAGTGCCTCCAAAGTTTCAGAACTAGCATTACAGCTGCCAACTCTAAATCATGAGTAGTGTAAAGCTCTTTGTGTTTCTTCAACTTCCTTGACGCATAAGCTATCACTCCTCCATCCTACATTAGCATGACCCCCAACCCTTGCTTCGAGGCATCCATGTAGACTGTGAAGTCCTTTTCCATATCCGACACTCGAAGAATCGGTGCACTAGTTAGTAACCTTTTAAGCTTGATGAATGCACTATCACATTCTTCTGTCCATTCATACCTGAACCCCTTGCGCTGCAAAGTGGTGATGGGTTTCGCTATTTTAGATAACCCTTCCACAAATATCCGATAATAACCTGCTATCCCCATGAAGCTTCTTACCTCATGAGAATTTTTCGGCATTGGCCACTCCATTATGGCCTTTACCTTCTTTGGGTCCACAGAGATTCCTTCACCGGAAATGATATGACCTAAATAGTGAATTTCTTTCTGGAAGAAGGAACACTTCGACAACTTCCCATACAATTTTTTCTGTCTAAGGCAAGACAACACCACTCGCAAGTGTTCCTCATGTTCTCTTTCATTCTTGGAATAGATGAGGATATAATCTAGAAAGACTTGTACAAAGCGGTCTAGGTATTTCCGGAATACACCATTCATGAGGCTCATGAATATTGCTGGCGCATTGGTCAATCCGAAAGGTACTACAATGAACTCGTAATACCCAAACCGAGTTCGAAAGACAGTTTTAGGAATATCACCTTCCTTAATCCTTAACTGGTGATACCCTGATCGCAAATCAATCTTTGAGAATACCGCTACTCCTTTCATCTGATCAAAGAGATCATCTATCTGTGGAATTGGTTACCTATTTTTCACTGTAGCATGGTTCAAGTCTCTGTAATCTATACACAGTCGTAAGGAACCATCCTTCTTCTTTACAAAAATTACTGGTGCACCCCAACGTGAGACACTGGGCCTTATTAGCCCTAAGTCCAGTATCTCTTTCAATTGCATTTGCAACTCACAAAGTTCTGGCACTGTCATCTGATACAGAGTCTTGGAAACTAGTTCTGCACCAGGTTTTAGCTCAATAGTAAATTTGAGAACTTCAGAAGGAGCCTCTCCAAAGTGTGGTAGCCCGAACCTTCGTCTCATCTCACGAACTCAGCCAACCTTCAAGATGAAAAGCCGGCTGTTATACTAGGCCCTTTGGTAGAGGATAGATATGATTCCTCACCTCCCTTTTATACATCATTGAACATCCATGATAAGGTATTGCACAATTTCTTGATGGATTCAGGAGCATCTCACAATATTATGCCTAAAATTTTCATGGATGAGTTGGGGTTAGAAGTTACAAAAACCTACCACGACTTGTATTCATTTGATTCTAGAAAAGTGAAATGCCTCGGGGTTATTAAAGACTTGGTCGTCTCCTTGTTCCAACTGCCAATGAAGAGTGTGGTCATGGATATAGTGGTAGCCGATGTTCCTCCTAAGTTTGGGATGCTTTTGTCTAGATCATGGATCAAACGACTAGGGGGAAATTTGCAGATGGATCTGTCATATGCCACCATCCTTGTATTTGGAGGGGAACATAGAAGGCTTTATAGAGAAGAAAAACTTGCCTACATTATCAGGGATGAAAGCAATCCCATCAACCACCCCATTTTCTCAGTTGATACTGATTTAGGAACTAGTATTTTGCATCTCTCAGATGTTCCTCAGCCTCCTATTGAAATTAGAAAGCAGGATATTACCTTTTGCAAAGAGCCTCCCCCCAAGAACTCTATGTGGAAAATGGTTTTTGATGGAGCCTCTTCTAAGGAAAGTATTGGTGCTGGAGTAGTTTTTATTTCCCCCACCCAAGAGACCATATCTTTGTCCTACAAGTTGGAATTTGAAACAATAAACAATGTGGCAAAATATGAGGCTCTTGTCTTGGGTTTAAGAGCTGCCAAAGACATGAAAATTGAGGAGCCAACAGTGTTTGGAGATGTTGAGTTGATCATTCATCAAGTCAGAAATCTGTATTTGGCTAAGCACTCAAGGTTAAGGTCCTATAGAAATGAAGTATGGGATATGATTGATAGTTTCTTCTTGGATTTTAATATTTCATTTGTTCCAAGGGAGGAGAACTCTGTGGAAAATTCCTTGGTGGTCTCAGTAAGTAATTTCAAGGTCCCTTTTCCCCCCAAACTCAAGTATGAGGTGGAGATAAAATACAGACCCTCTATTCCTGGAAACATCAAACGATGGAACGTATTTGAGGATGATATTGAGATTAAGAAGTTCCTTGAGACTGTGGATGAATTTTATAATATGCATATTGATCAGGATCAAGAGTCTGAAGAAATCCCGCATGCTAAGGTTTTTATAAATAAGATTGCTAACCATCATATTGTTCAGTTACCTAGCAACCACATTCCAAAGAGGCTTGTCCCTTTGGAGAGATTGTTTGACAGAAATGATGTTGTTGTAAAGGTTGAAGGATCAGTTGAAGAGGCCGAGGTGACTAAATGCAATCTAGAGATGGAGGAGGATCCCAAATGGGTCAAATTATCCAACAACTTGTCAAAAGAACAAAGGGATGAATATGTCAGACTCTTGAAGGAGTTCACTGATGTTTTTGATTGGACATACGAGGATTTGAGAACATATGACACCAGCGTCATTGAACACAAAATCCCTTTGAAAGAAGATGTCAAACCTTTCAAGCAGAAGCTCAGACAAATAAATTCCATGTTGTTGCTGATTATGGAAAAGGAAGTCAAGAAGGTGCTAGATGCACAAATCATCATCCCTTTGAGATTTTTGGAGTGGGTGGTTAATTTGGTGTCTGTCAGGAAGAAGGATGGGGAAATCAAGTTGTGTGTTGATTTCATAAATTTAAACAGGAGCTCCAAAAAGGATAACTACCCCTTGCCGAAAATGGAGCACATTTTGTAGAGAGTCACTGGTTCAACCATGATTTCTATGGTCGATGGTTTCTCCGGGTACAACCAGATCTCTGTCTTGCCTGAAGATAGAGAGAATACAACTTTTACGACTCATTGGGGCACGCTCATGTATGCTAAAATTCCCTTTGGATTGATGAATGCAGGAGCAACCTTCCAACGAGCCATGGACATCAGTTTCATTGGAGAAAAGGAAAAATTTGTGGTCATCTATGTGGATGACATCACAGTATTCTGCAGGTCTAATGAAGAACACTATCACCACCTAAAGAAAGTCTTCTTGAAGTGTCGAAGGTTTGGCCTTTCGCTCAATCCTAAGAAATCTTTATTTTCCATGCAAGAGGGAAAATTGTTAGGGCATAGTGTGTCAGCTGTAGGGGTGAAGATTGATCTGAGCAGAGTGGAGGCCATCCAGTCCTTGTCTCTTGAGTCTTCCTAGATCTAAAAAAGAGGTTTAGTCTTTCTTGGGAAAAATCAATTTTCTGACAAGATTCATTTCTAATTTTGTTGAATTGGTTAAATAAATTATAGCCATGCTCAGAAAGGGGAATGAAGTGAAATGGACTGCTGAGTCCAAAAATTCTTTCAACCAAATCAAGAGGGCGTTGACTGAAGCACCTGTTCTCATCAGCCCAGATTATTCCAAGGAATTTTTGATATTTTCCTTTGCTTCATCAGATACATTAGTTGTTGTTTTGCTACAGAGAAATTCAGATGGGCTGGAACAACCTATTTCCTTTTTCAGTTGAGCACTGAGAGATGCAAAAATGAGATATGATATCATCGAAAAACAGGCTTATGATTTTGGGAAAGCCCTCAAGGCTTTCAGAATCTATATTCTGCACTCGAAAATTATTGCATATGTCCCCTCGGCTTCAGTAAAGAAGATACTGATCCAACCCATTATAGATGGGAAAAGAAGCAAGTGGATTGCCAATATTCTGGAGTTTGACCTGGAAATCAAACCCACCAGGCTGGTGAAATATCAAGGTTTAGCCAGGTTACTGGCTGAATCAAATTGCGAGGCATTGAGGGTTAATTTCATGAATATAGACTCAGAAAATTAGCAAGCTAAGATTGTGGGTGAATACTCTCATGTCAGCCCCAACTTAGCAGGATGCCCCTAGTATAAAGATATCATATAATTTTTACAGAGGTTGAGGCCTCCTGATCGTTTGGACAAAAACAAGGCGAGAGATTTGAAACTAAAAGCAATCAAGTATTGTATCATTGATCAGGTGTTGTACTGGAAGGAACCTCTGGGAGTTCTGTTGAGATGTATGGACCCACAAGAATCCCAAAGGACAATGATTGATTTTCATGATAGCTCATGTGGGGGACATCATTTTTGGAGGACCACAACGTATACGATCCTCAGAGATAGGTATTTTTGGCCCAGTCTTTTTACTGATGTTGGTGCAAAGATTAGAGCCTGTACCAAATGTCAAAAGTTTGCTAGAAAGAAGCAACTCAAATTATTGCCTTTGAATCCTATAGCGGTTTCTGGACCTTTTCAGCAGTGGGGTCTTGACTTCATTAGAGAAATACACCCGACCTCAAGTGGCCAGCACAGGTGGATCTTGACTGCCACTGATTATTTTACCAAATTAATAGAAGCCATCCCCATAAGGAGTGCCTCTCATAAAGTAATCATAAGTTTCCTTGAAGACATCATGTCCAGATTTGGCTGTCCAAATAGGATCGTTACAAACAATGTTGCCTCTTTCAGAGCTGAGCCATTAAGTAATTTATGTGAGCCGTATGGGATCACACTAGTCCACTCTACTCCCTACTACCCTCAAAGAAATGGATTAGCAAAGTCTTCTAACAAGATCCTCATAAAGATCATCAAGAAGTTATTAGAAGAGAACAAGAAATCCTGGGATTTGAAGCTGAAGTTTGCATTGTGGGCTGATAGAGTTACCACAAAAAGATCACTGGGCATTTCTCCTTTCCAGCTAGTGTACGACGTTGAGGCAATCTTTCCTGCTCAACTTACTTTTCCTATGGTGAAGTTCCTCCAGGACTACCAAGGAGAACCTGATGACATGGTCAAGAGGATACTGCAACTGGTAGAAGTGCAGCAAACCGGGGAGCAGTTGCTTGATAAAGCACAAGACCATTAGTAGAAAATAAAACGATCTTTTGACAAGAGCGCACGCAAGGAGAATTTCCAGCTGGGGGATCTAGTGCTCAAATGGGATGCACCCAAGAAAGACAAGGGAAAACATGGTAAATTTGAAGCCTTATGGATTGTCCCTTTCAAGATTTCTGAGGTTTTTCCGAACAACACTTATGAATTGCAGAACTTGGAGGATTCTGAGGTTTTGGGTGGCCCTGTCAATGGGCATTTTCTCAAGAATTTTTTTGTTTAGGCTGTGACCGATGTTCCCCATTGTAAATGCCACTCCCTTTTGTTTTGATTTTTATTTTTTCATTTTCAATAAGAGACTCCATAGCCCAATAGCTAAGGCACTGAAACTGTGTATTCTTGGCAGCTCACAGGGAGCATGCCATCCCCCATGGACCCAAATTTTATCGCATGAACTTGTCAGAGTCTTGTGGGGTCCTGGTTTCTACCTAAGTATGTAATTTTTCCCTGTCTCTATCCTTTTCGAATCGACAAGTCTTAAGTTTGTCCCCTTTCGGCATGTAAATTCATCTTCTGTGTGCCCATGTTCGTTTGTGCAGCCTGGTTTCCCTTAATTTCCTACCTGAAAGGAGTCTCGGCCCAAAACCCTTATGTTTTACCCAAAGGATGAACACTCGTCTCCTTTTTTAGTCACGGGTCTCCTTGTTTTCCTTGCCCACAACCAGTCTTCTAGATTCTTGATTGTGCAGGCCACAACCATGGACACAAAGGGTGACATACAAAGAAACCCATTTTGGACTTAAAAGCAACAGACAATTTTAATCTTTTAGTGGGGGAGATTCCAGGAGCAGTTCGAATCAACAGCTCATGGGCATTCGAAAGTTCAAAGTCGTGTGAAATATAGCGCCAGAGAAGAAGGTCCAAAGACTGGAGGCTCGGAGCGAGCATGATCCATTGATCTCAAGAGGGACAGGTGGTATCCAATCCAAGTGTTCGGAGAAATGAGCTTCAGGAGTTTCAAAGTGAGAAGTGCATAAAACTTTCGAAGAGTCGAAGCTCGAACTCCCGAAGCAATCGTGGAGCATTGATCTCAAAATCAACAGAGAGCTATTGAACTTAGCGGCAGTGCCTCATCAAGGTCCCAAAGGTTTGAAGTGCCCGAAGTGAATCTAAGTCGTTGATCAGCAATAGCCACGTGTCATCAGATCCATAGCTCCGGGTGAAAACACAGAAGGAAAAATAAGTTTGAGATTTGATTTTCTCATATCCCGGAGACCTGGAGTGGATCTCGGCCATCCATTCAAGAAGACACGCGTCATCATATCCATGGCTCCGGGTAAAAGCACTTGGAAGCCTAGGTTTGAGTTTTGATTCTCATGGATCCTGAAGACCTGGAGTGGATCTCGACTGTCCAATTCAAAGATCCATGTGTTGTCAGATCCATAGGTCCGGGTAAAATCATAGCATGTAAACATGAGCTAACCCCCGAGCCCTGGAGATCCAAATGCATGTCGGCTATCAGCACAGACAGGTGAAACCCTTATGGTTTTGACACGTGGCACTCTTTTCAAGTATTCTCAGACATGCCTCCAGCCTGTTTTCAAGTGACACATGTTACCTCTCCGTCTGCGACACATCAACATGGTGACATCTGGCCTCCACATCAGATCATCCTCCGGGAGGTGTTATTGTTCTGCACCAAAAGTAGCACCCCACCCCAAAGCACACTTTTGGCAGATCCTAAAGTGGTGGGTGAGTAAGCTTGGTGGTGGTGCCAAATCTATCTAGTGCTCTCGGATCTCAGATTGTGACCAGATCAATGACCATAGTCTATTGCAGGGATGCAACATGCTCAGGCGATATTTTTCTTGAGCAGTCCCGCAATAGAAATCATGGTATGGAAAAAATACTACATGGAGAAATGTGATGGATTGTAGGCCCAAAAGTAGTTTGAACCCAAACCACCTCTGAGCGGCCTCACAATTTCATGTTTATATGGCATCCTATCTGAGAGCAGCAAGTGGCTGCGCCCCTGGGAATTAAGACTCATTCAATCTCCAAGGAAAAACAATTAATGGAAGGTAGGTTGGTGGTTGAAACCCTGGCTCACCCCATAAATGGAAGGCATGGAAGGTCCGACCGTGGGGACTGAACTGTCAGCCCGTGGCACCCCTGTGAGCAGATTTTCTTGTAGACCCATGCTGATCTAGGCTCGCTTCTGACAGAGGGACGCACGTTCAGTCAGACAAATTAAGTCGCTGATGCAAATCTTTGATTGTAGTGATCAGATCACACTCCTAATAGCCGGGGACTGTTTTGAGTATAAATAGATAGTTTTTACATTTTGTTATGGTTGTCAACTGGTTGAGCAGAGCTCCCTATTTTGTAATGTTTTGATGCCAGAACTGTTCTCTGGTTATGCATAAGATTTGAGACTTTCATATTAATAGAAGTTAGCCTCTTTTCATCTCTTTGTAAAAAACTGTGCTAAAACACTCGGGCATGGAGGATCCAGTCGAGGGTTGTTATGTTGTTGTAATGTAGGTTTGATTGTAGCGGTATTGTGACCAGTTTTAGTCAGCTTCCTTGTGATCTTTTGCCCTCTTACAATGAATGGCTCAGGCATGGAGAATCCAGGCGAGTTGTTGTAGCCACATGGTGATGTAGGTTTGATCATTGTGATGTTGTGACTGCGTTGTTTGGACATATTTCAGTGTCTGAAACTTGAGCTTAAGAGTGATCTTGAGTCTGAGTTTTTCTTCTCCAAGATGCTTGAAGGCCTGATGCCCATAGCAGTCTTGTCCACCTTTCTCACTAAGTCTTCCCTCTGCTCACACTTAAACTCAGTTCACTGACTGAAGTTAGTTGTGGCCCTCACTTCCTTGTACATTTCTTGTCCAGTTTTGTGTTGAACATCATTCATGTATTGATTTTTTTCCATTGAACTCCACTCATATAAACCAAACATCCACCAAAAACTATGATGGGTACTGGGATTATCCTCTCGCAATCTGAGGGTGACTCTCATTGCTAACACTCTCCATTGTGAAACAGAACTATACATGTTTTGGCTTGATAGATTATTGAATGTCTCGAGTCTCTCTGGAATCTTACTCAATATATAACGTTTTGTTGAATAAACCAAATACCTGGTGCATTTTTGGTTGAATAAACCAAACACGTGTCCTCTTTTGTTGAATAAATGAATTGAAGAAATATTTTTTCTATGTCAAAGGAAATGATGTGGGCATTACCTGTAAAATCCTTTGAACTCTGGGAAGTGGTGAGATTGAATCCAATACAAAGCTCGTGCAAAATATAATAGAATGCAGATTGAGCCAAAGCATGTCCTAACTTGAGAGAGTTTTCATAAACTTGCCCTTTTTGTCTCTTCATAGCGACTAATTCATGACAATTTTTGTTTAAAAATTATTGTTTCATATTAAAATTTCTATGCACAACCTTGTGATTGTAAAATAGAAATTTTACACTGGGTTAATGCAACTAGACTTCTCTTGATGAAAATATTAACTTCAATCCAAAATAGAATGAAACTTGGTTCTTCTTCATTAAAAGGGCCCACTGTGGTCTTAAAATTTCAAAAATATAGTACATTGGTCTTAAAATACAGAAACACATAATAGTGCTACATGTTGCCTCGAAAAAGTGTTTTAATGAGACTAAGTACCACGAGTAAAAAATTCCCACACTGCTCATAGAGATCAAAGAGATAATCTAGACCATTTTTTGTCCCTCTCACCAATTCTCCTAGTTGAGTGATAATGAAAGGATGCTCTCTAGGCTTGTCCTCCCCATCCTCTCAGGGAGTTAGGGAGTCAAGGATTAAGGGTATTGTGATAGCATTGGGTTCCTTTACCAACATCTGTTTCTGTGTAAGTTTCGACCTTATGTAGCTCGAGCATAATAGCCTTTTCTAAAAATTGATCTTCTTATAATATTATGGAAAAATTTGATCACTTAGGTGCTCTGGAGAGGGGTCGATAAATGCATACCTCAGTCATCCATTATGACATCGACTCTTCATTTTTTCATGCCTATAATCTATCCCTATCAAATGATGACTCTTTTCGATCCTGGTCTAAACCCGTCCTGTTGGAAGAGCGACTATATAGAAACCACAACTGATATGAAACAAAACCATGACTTATTTCCATTATAAATATGAAAAATAATTTTTTTTACCTCATTTTACTGACTTTGAAAAAGAAATATTTGTAACAACCAAATCTTTTCCTTCACACATGAGTCAATACCTTATTTGATTTATGGCTTGCAATAAATGTCATTGCTTGCTAACTCATAGTAAGAAATAGGCTTGAAGCGACCAGACTCAAATATTGCATCAATGTTGTTTTGGATCTGATACAATGTTAAAACTTGGAACACACAAGATGGAGAATTGAAGCGACCAGACTCAAATATTACATCAACTCTATTTTGGATCTGGTACAATGTTAAAACTTAGAACATACAAGATGGAGAATTGGACTAGGAGAGGATATTAAAATCAAATTTTAACAATATTTATATAGATGTAAATTCTTTATCATCTTTGGAATTGTGTAATTCTATTTTATTTTAATGATTTTTTTCTAATGTTCTTTTAATTTATTGTAGACCAGATTAAGTATAGTAAACTACTGAATATTACAAAGAAATTCCAGTTCTCGAGGTCGATCGTCTTCCTCGAACGAGACATTGTCGTCCATTGTAAGGTTGTAGGAGATAACTGCATGGCAACAAAGTCATGAAACATTTGTAATATGATTTCAATGTAGTCTCTTACTATATCAAAATAACATGCAAGAGGACTAATGAGGAATGGTAGGTAGATTTTATATTCTTTCTCTGTCATTAGTTCATTGTTTCCCACATTATGGTATAATATCTTGTGATGTTTAGTGCAAGTGAATCCAGTATGGAATTTGGTGTTCAATTATCATTTCAATCATGATGTTTATCATGGATATACTCGAAAGGATGCAGGGGAGTGCTTCAGAAAAAAATGAACATCTATTACATGAGTTTCAACATTGTGTAACAACACCTGTAAGCTACAACCACGTGTTTCAGCAATGTATTTCAACAACGCCTGTAAGCTACAGGAAAGTTTTTCATCAACGTGTTTCAACACTTGTTTCAAAAAATAATAAAAAAACTATTATAGCAAAAAAACTTAAGTGTATCACTCTTGCATCATACACAGAGATTGATACTCTATTCTACAACAACCTTTTCAATAGGTGTTTCAGCATAGTGTAAAACAATTTTTACAACAAAACAAAGTTATAACAAAAACACGGTAATTATAAAAACAAACTAAAAACTCATGTTACAACAACAAAATAACTTCACTGAATCCTTCCCCGCAACAATAAATCCACCCGGTACTTCTGTACTAAATTTAAACAACATTCTAGAACAAAACATTGCACAACATAAGGATTTAACTAATGATTTCAAACAGTAAACAGAGTATGCATGCTACAACAAAATAAATTACTCTGCAACAAATCTGAACATCATCATGAGTTTACAAACTCGGATACAAACAGAAACAAAGTATAAAATCCCTTGATAAAACTCTCAAAAATATCTCTGTCAATTTATATTTCTTCTCTATCTCTTTGTCTCTCTGTGCATTCTAAAATCTGAATTACATGGATGTATATATACTGATTCAATAAGTCGGTTATCTTTCCCCTTCGTTGTACGTAAGTCAAATTTGGATTTTCTAGAACTTTAATGAATCATTTCCCCTTTGAAATTCGATCATCCAGAAATGAAACAGTGTGGCGGTGATGATCAATGAATGAATAAGGCAGTTAAGGTAGTGGCAATTAATTTATGGGCGGTTGTATCTCTTCAAAATTTGATCGGCTGAGAAAAGTCATCTTTTTGGTGGTGGAATGATTAATTTCCGACATTCTCCCCCTTAATCATTTCACCCAAAAAACAAAACTATTCTTTATTACAGTTCACAAAAACCAATGTTCTTTCTGTGTATTTCAAATAATTCCTTGGGCAAGGGCTTTGTAAACATGTCTACAAAATGATATTTAGATTTGCAAAACTCTACATAAATTTCATCATTGTTTATCAACTCTCGAAAAAAATATTATTTTGTATCATTATGCTTAGTTTTCTTGTGGAAAACATGATTATGTGACAGTGCAATGGTTGATTTATTGTCACAAAAAATATGAGTTGGGTCTTGTTGTTCATGCAACATCTCAGTCACAATCCTTCTCATCCACACAGTCTGACATGCAGCTCGTGTTGCTGCAACATACTCTTCCTCAGCATATGGTAAATTCACAATGGGTTGCTTCTTTGAATCCCAAGCTACAACTCCTGATCCAAAGGTGAACACATATCCCGATGTGCTCTTCCTGTCATATACACTACCTACAAAATCACTATCAATATATCCAATCAACTTAAAATGTGAATCTGATGTGTACTAGACACCATAATTAGTTGTTCCAATAACATATCTTAGGATACTTTTTCCATATTGCCAATGGGTGCTCTTTGGAGTCTCCATAAATCTAGAAATCAAATTTACAACAAACATAATATCAGGTCTTGTTGTTGTCAAATACATAAGACTTCCAACCAATCTTTTATACAGATTCAGATCAACACATGACCCCTCATCCTTCTTACTGAGTTTTGTTCT
>JASDQU011401568.1:50583-65923 GCA_032191745.1 Picea mariana | reverse complement strand
TTTGATGGGATGATTCATGGTGACTGTCTTACATGAGTTCTTGTTGCAGGTATATGTGATTTTGGAATTAAATGTCCACCTTGTACAACCTTCTCATCTCCATCATCATCTTCATGAGATATTTCAGCTCCCCCTGAAACAATTTTGTCAATGCTACCATCCCAAGCCTCTTCTTATTTAAACTCAACATCTCTACTGATAACATACTTCTTGGTGATGGGATTATAGAGTCTATATGCCTTAGACTCCTCACTTTATCTGACAAAAACACATTTCTCACTTCTTTCATCCAAATTTCTCCTCATCTGTTTAGGTACATGTGCATAAGCTACACACCCGAAAATGATCAAATGGGATACGCTACTATTCTTACCACTCCAAGCTTCTTGGGGAACTTGGTTGTTTACACTCTTAGTTGGACTTTTGTTCAGAATATATACTGAACAAACAACTAGATTGCTCTAATATTTATTTGGAAGATGCTTCTCCTTCAACATATTACGAGCCATATTCATAATGGTTCGGTTCTTCCTTTAAGCTACTCCATTCTTTTGTGGAGTATAACGAGTAGTAAACTATCTCTTGATTCCATGATACTGACAAAACTCCATGAAATCAATTAGCATATACTCACCTCCTCTGTTTGATCTCAAGACTTTAATGTATTTTCCACTCTCCTTTTCAACCATAACTTTAAACCTCTTAAATATATCAAAAGATTTAGACTTACGCTTCAACAAATAAACCCAATTTTTTCGACTGAAATCATGAATAAAAGTCATAAAATAGACATTACCAGTCAATGAAGATGTTTTTATTGGTCCACATAAGTCTGTGTGAACAAGTTCCAATGGAGCTTTAGCTCGTTACGAAACTCCAGAAATAAGTTTATCCCTATGATGCTTTGCAAGTATGCAACTCTCACACGAGCTTGCTGGTTGCTGAATATTGGGCAACCCCTTCAACATTTGATTCTTCTGCAGCAAATCTAAACCTCCAAAATGTAAATGGCCATATCTCAAATGCCATAACCATGATTCATGCAAACCTTTATCTTTATAAGCATTCAAAGAGTCAGTCAAATCATTTCTCATAATAAGTGGAAACATTTTATTTGTTGTCATCTCTACTCTGGCAATCAACTTCTTACTTGGATACTTATCATAAATTGTACATACATTGTTCTTGAAGAACACTCTGTACTTTTTCTCTATCAACTTTCCAACACTTAACAGATTGCATTTCATACCAAGTACATAATAAACATCATCAAATTTTTTTCTTTCATCATTCTTAGTATAAACAGGAATCACACCTTTACCATTAACTCTTACCTTACAGTCAATACCTAACTTTACCTCCGACTGAATATTGGTATCTAAATTGGAAAACAAGTTTTTATTTCTAGTCATATGGTTGCTACATTCGTTGTCCAAAAACCAAACTTCATTTGAACTTTCCTGGGTGAAATTACAATAAAAAACATAGGTTTCTGATCATCCTCTGACTCCTCTGCTATGTGAGCAGAGTGCTTTCCAACATCTGTTTGCTTCTTCTAACACGCGTTATCATAATGTCCAAATTTCTTACAATAATAACATTGTACTTTAGATTTATCACACCTCTGATTTCCTTGCTTCCAAGATCTGCTACTACTCCCCCTTAAGCTAGGAGGATTCTGCTGAATTTTCTCCTCAGATTCTAAATCATTTATGTTGTCTCTTTGACCAGCAAATCGATCTCCTCTTCCTCTGCCTCTACCTCTAGTAACGCGTATATGAGATTTGAAGGCATTCTCTAATGTATTATCATATCTAGACATCCTGGATTCATGAGCAATTAGAGAACCAATTAATTCATCAATATGCATAAGACTAATATATTTAAATTCTTCTATGGGTACAACTATGGATTCAAAATTCTTTGGAAAAGATATGAGAACTTTCTCAATTACTCTCTTATCTAAGAGGTCTTCACCACACTGCCTTAGTCGATTCACAACATTCATTACTAGAGTCATGAAACTATCAACTGACTCGTTGTCCTTCATCTTGATATTTTCAAAGTCCCTTCTCAAATTCTGAACCTTGACAGTTCTCACCTTGGATACACCTTGATAGCTAGTTTCAAGTGTGTCCCAAGCTTGCTTTGAAGAAACTGAACTTGACACCTTCGAAAATATGCTTCTAGTTAGGCCTTGTTGAATAAGACCGAGGGATTTGTTGTCTTTCTTTCTGTTCTTCTTTAACAAAATCTGCTCAACATTTGTCAAAGCCATTTATGTTGCTTGATCAACAGGCTCTGGATAACCAACAGTAACAAACTTCCAAAGATCTTGAGAACGGAGAATTGTTCTCATTCTGATAAACCAAGAATCATAATTTCTTTGATTCAAAACAGGAATTTGTGGCTGAGCCAAATTACTGTTTGTAGCCATTTCAAATCAGATTCCAAATGACTATATTCAGTTACAATGAGGAACTAGAAATATTACTAGTTCTGATACCACATTGAAGGATGCAGGGGAGTGCTTCAAAAAACAATGAACATCTATTACACGAGTTTCAACATTGTGTAACAACACATGTAAGTTACAACCATGTGTTTCAACAACGTGTTTCAACACATCTTTCAACAACACCTGTAAGCTACAGGAAGGTGATTCATCAACGTGTTTCAACAAATAATAAAAAAACTATTATGGAAAAAAAACTTAAGTGTATCACTCATGCATTGTACACAGAGATTGATACTCTGTTCTACAACAACCTTTTCAACATGTGTTTTAGCAGAGTGTGAAATAACTTTTACAACAAAACAGAGTTATAACAGAAACATGAGAATTATAACAACAGACTAAAAATTCATGTTACAGCAACAAAATAACTTCACTGAATCCTTCCTTGCAAGAGTAAATCCACCCAATACTTATGTACTAAATTTAAATAACATTCTACAATAAAACATTGCACAACATAAAGATTTAACTGAAGTTTTCAAACAGTAAACAAAGTATGCATGCTACAGTAAAATAAATTACTCTGCAACAAATCTGAACATTATCATGAGTTTACAAACTCAGATACAGACACAAAGTATAAAATCCTCTGAAAATACTCTTAAAAAACTCTCTGACAATTTCTTTTTCTTCTCTATCTCTGTGTATGCATTCTAAAATTTGAATTACATGGATGTATATACATTGATTCAATAAGTTGGTTAGCTTGCCCCTTTGCTATAAGTAAGTCGAATTTGGCAGGCAATTAAGAATGTGGCAATTAATTTCTGGACGGTTGTATCTCTTCAAAATTCAATTGGTTGAGATAAGCCGTCTTTTTGACAGTGGAATGGTTAACTTCTGACATACTCGCATAGCCTTGTTATTAATTGAAAAAAAAGAAAGATAACAAGTTATATAACTATGATGAGTGGGTGCCTAAGTTAGTTACTCCCGTGCTCGATCGTGGAACTTCTTCTCCAAGCTTCACAATGCCATAGAAATATCATCGTCTCAACTCCATCACTCCATCATTACTGATACTATTATTCGAAGAGAACGAGGAGCTATAGATGAGTGAAGATGTCATGAAGAGCAGAATGATCACGCTATTTTTGGGAGGTTGAGCCATGCTTCGGGAAAATGGAAATCGCATATGTGAGTTACTAGACCTGCAATTCTGCAGAAGAGCGATCATCAATGGACATACCAACTCTCGATATTTAGTAGATAATGGTGGACGTGAGGAGAATAATTACCAGAGGAAAAATATATAGTGGTAGGCGGACTGAAGATTACAAATTTATGAGATGAGATTCGGGTGACGTGGATATAATTTGCAAACGTGGTCGAGCAGTTTGGTTTCTGGAAGGTTGACTAACACATTCATGAGATGACATGGATGATGGGGTGAGTCAGGCGGCATTAGAACTATGTACGCAGTGGCGCACTCATCCTCAGGGTGAGTATATGTGGGTCAGATCAATTCAGTGCTCATCAGTTGGAGATATATCCTTACTCAAAGCTCTTCTTAATGGGCTGAACTCTTCATACACAAAATAACTTAGAATTAGATGCAACAATATATAAGGTTAAACATTGTGAGGAAAAAATGCAACACAGTGCATGACTTTTGTAAAGATTGAAGAATATGGAGAATAAGAAGCTAAAGAAAAGTAAGAAAGATATCCAACATGAGAAAAAGTGGCAAAATTATAGTGCTCCCCAACTTAGCTAATTAGTTAAATGAAGATAAGTGTACAAAGTTGATTCCCTCAAAAACAATAATGAGGATTTCAAACTACTTGTTATGCACTCATAAAACACATTCACACTTCATAAAAATGTGTGCTCCTTGTTATGCACTCATAAAACACATGCATAAATGTGTGCATGTTATGTTTCAATAAGCTAAACATCCCTAAGTCTAAAATGAGCACATGTTTTAGCATCAACATGGCATAAGAAGCATACACACATGCATAATGTAGCACATTTAATTGTACATCAAATAGGATTTAAACCACCTCATTTTCCCCATATTTCCAAACACAAGTGCATTTTGCAAACCCCAAAGGTAGTGATAGTGGATTAATGTGAAAACATGACGATATGTTTTTTGTTTTTTCAATTTATTTTAGATCAAAGCAAGGTAATTTGTATTAATAAAAAGTTGTAGTAAGATAGACAACACCATTACATCATACTATATGTCTTAGGATTGCAAATGGGATAAGTAGTTTCAAACCAAAATGCAAAGTTCACATGTGTCTGCTAGCAAAATTTTCTAGTATTTACTACTACTAAATTCTATAAAAAGTTCCTTGTATGTTAATAACTTTAAAAAACATTATCTTAACGAAAAAATATGGTAGCTTGTGGCCTCTTCCAGAAGTATGTTGGTTGGTGTAATATCCCAATTTTGCATGGATATTTTATTTATGTTGTACTAACACCATGAGGTAGATATACCATGGTGTTGTGAATAATGTAAGTATTTTATTTCTACAGTGTTAATAGAAAAAGAACCAAGTTTGATGGCACAAGAGTGTCTAAAGGGGCTATGATACCACAAGAGGGGAAAGATGAGGGGATGTATGGGGATTTATGCCTAAAAACATATTACTTATGTTACCTTGAACCATCACTTATTCAAAAATTAGTTTCCAAGTTAAAAGAAATTAAGAGGAGTGGAGAGAACAAATCCTTAAATCTAGGCCATCACTTCCTAAAAATTAACAAGCTGTCTTCCCTACATTCTTGGAACTAGGAATAGGTTGTGTTGGGATTATCTTGCTATCATTCATGCATGCAAAAATTTGAATAGGAGAGGGGAACATATTAGAAAAATAGAGATAAGAAGTTTTAGAGACGTTGGACAAAATAAAAATAGTATGATTCTACTATAGAACAAATCAGCCATGAGAATGAGGCATTAGACTTGGTAAAAGAGCCAACACTACAAGAAGGACACCTTATAGTGGAATTTTTTACAGAACCTCCTCGAGAAATTTATCCCTTATTTGTTTATAACAGAGGTTTTTAGCGAAAATTTTTAGTGGCGGCGGGTGGCTAGAGGTTTTTGCGGAGTTTTTAACACTACTGTGTCTCAATCATTGCAATGCACCAGTGCACTAAAAAAGATAACGCCCCGATGCTTAGAAAATAAAGTCTACCGATAACCATTATTAATATAAAATGTTAAAATATCCTTTTTTATTTAAAATAAAATAAAATACATAATGGTGCTCCACAATAAACAAAATACACTAGTCCTCATATAAAGGATGCATCAGATAAGATTAGAACAATTGGTTATTCAATAATTAATTTAATTTAAAAAATCATAGAACCTTCCACAATGCGCTTAAAAACCCTTATAGCCTTGGTGTGTCTACAATTGTGGCGTAGCGGAAAACAATAACGATGCACTTAATAATACTATGGGATCAAGTTGTTTTAGTATATACCCTAAAATCCAATTGGTGTGTTACTCATACTAGAACACACCTGTGCATCCAACTATATGGTGCACCGCTATAGGGTAAAATAAAAAAAGTGCACTAGTGCTTTCAAGTACCAAAGAATGCACTAGTGCGTCTTACTGCCTGGTGCACCGTGATAGGGTAAAATAAAAAATAAATTACCAAACTGAATTTCATTATCACATTTCCTTTTGTGCTTCCAACCTCTCACACAAGAAATGATGTTCACCCTCCTATAACCACCACGTTTGTAGTGCTCTATATTGTTTCTTTCGTAGTTCACCTGTAGATTCTATACATTTTCCAATTTTGGAAAAAAGTTGAGAATTTTGAATTTTTCCTCTATAAGATAATTGTTAGGGACCTAACCCCTCACGTAGGTAGAATAATTTATTTCCATGTAATAAAGGTCAATATTAATAAGGCCTAGTAATAAGGAAGAACAAGTCAAATGTAAGAAGACCTAATAGAAGCTTCCACTTCTAAAAGGATCTTCCTCTAGATTGTTCTTTTGGATAGAAATATTTAGTATAAATAGGAGTAGAGGGTATGAGAAGTTTTGTCTTGGATATTATTTTAATAGAGCTCTACTATGCTGGAGGTTGCCCCCTTGAAGAGACAAGTGAACATTGCTCTCAGTAATCAAAGTGCTCTTTCTAGTGTTATTATGGTATTATTTTGGTGTTGTTCTAGTTATATCGTTGTTTATCTGCCATTTCTAGCTAATTATTTATGTTCTACATACTATTTTATATATGGAATATTACAAGTGGTATTGGAGCACCTTCCTCAACAGAAAATTGTGGGTTAAATTTTTTTTCAGGGTAGAGACGTATTCCGACATCTTTAAGCTACAAAGATCTGTCGTTATGCACATAAACCCGTGGTCGGAGAATCATACACGCAGGAAATACAAGTGGTACTTAAGCGCACATCTATTGGCCACCCTTGAAACCCATGTTACTACCCCTTCGAGTGGTAGCGCATAAGACAACACTTGTATACGAATTGACCTAGATCTCTTGAAGCCCTCCTTAAATAAATCAATTGGTCATCTGACTTCTATAGTTCCACCGAGAACAACACGTAGGAAGATACTCTCCAGTACCTGGGTAGTCGGGTAGTACGGCTAAGAGCATGATCTATCCTCCTTAGTTGGTTCCCTAAGATATTGGGTCGAGTACTACTGTTGGACCCCACACGTATATCAGAGAGCTATAACACATGGAAAACCCTTTTCTGTAGAATCCTTGAATACCCTAACCCTTGGGATGGAAACAAAAACAACATAAACAAGATCTATTTTCCAACAACTCTGTCTCCTACATTTGGGTTGCGAAATTATAACACATTTCTTCTTGTTAAGCATTTGGGAATTTCATCACTGCAGTATTCTTCAGATCAGAGTATAAGTCCGCAGGAAGTCTAGATCCTGTTGGCACCATTATTTGAGACCTATCCCATTGGATTCCTCTTTTCGCCCTTATTGCATTCATACCTATAATTTTTCAACAATTTTTTTTTCTCGTGGACCTGACCCGTTCCAACACCCTTATTTGGGTTTTACCCCATTGGATTCCACTTGTCACCCTGATCATTTTGATACACTTCACCCATAACCCATTTTCCATGTGGTCCCACCCGCCCTTTTTCGTGTTCCCTTTTCATCATGACCCACACCCGTAGCCAAGACTTGGAAGGTCACTTCAATGCCTTGCACTCTAATTTCACAGAAACCCAACAAGAAGTGAGACATCTCAGTGCCAATGTTGCCACCATCAATAAAAATATGCAGTCCTCCATTGACGCCAAAATAGAGGACCTCAAACAAGACCTTGCTACCCATCTTGAATCCTTCAATACCCAGTTTGTCTCCTTCACTATGATGATCTATGCCAAGCTGCATATCCCTGCAGATCTTCCCTCATTTGACCCACCTTTGCAAACCAAAGGTGAAACTTCCTCTCATTCCCAGAATGTTCATCCCCATCACTTTCAACGTGACCTACACCTTTCGCATGTGGATGTGACCAAATTTGATGGCTCAGATACCATTTCTTGGGTAACTCAAATGGAACATTATTTGTCTTTGTATGGAACTACATATGAGTTGGCCAAACTCCGGTATGGTGTTCTCCATCTAGATCAAGAACATTGGCAATGGAGAAAAAATTCCCGCCAAAGGTATGTGGCTTGGACACACTTTGTGGCAGATCTTTATGAATGCTTAGACACTGACACCAACCATTTAGGTCGTTTGACAAATTTGAAACAATCTGGCACAATGGAAGACTTTATAGTCGCTTTTGAGTGATTGGATTTCTGTACAGAGGGCATGTGTGATGTTTTTTCTGAGAATGTTTTATCAGTGGTCTCAAGGATGCGATTTGTGCCCATGTCCTCATGGCTCGGCCTCAGAGTTGGGTGGACGCTACTAAAATAGATAAGGAAGAAAAATAGATTGTCTCTTCTTAAAACTGAAAACCATCCTTTATTCCTCACACTAAACCAATCACTCCCACTCCTCTTTCTACTCCACTAAAGATCCATAAATTGACAAGGGAAGAAATGGTTGAACACCAACTCAAAGGCCTTTGTTATACTGTGATGACAAATATTTTCCTGGGCACAAGTGTAAGGAACAAAATATTTTTATGGCCATCTCGGAGGATGTTTCAGAAGACGATGTTGAGGATCCCCTTGTGGCCGTGTCACCTGAACCCACTGACATGACCCCTCCCTCAAACCCTCTAGAAGTAGAACCGGTCATTTCCATAAATTTTCTCATTGGATTCTCTACTGCCCAAACTCTCAAGATAATTGGTTACATTAAGCATAGGAAGGTCATCATTCCTGTTGATAGTGGACTCACCCATAATTTTATTCATCTCCGCATTGCCCAAGAAACTAATTTCTATATCCGTGTCATCAATAATTTTCAAATCAGGATTGCCAATAGAGGGTCCATGATATGTGGAGGGCATTGTGAAAATGTGCGTCTCCAAATTGGTCAGTACCACATGAAATATCATATGTTTTCTATCGACATGGGTGGTTGTGACATTATGTTGGGTGCACAATGGCTAAGGACTTTGGGTCCCATTCTCGTGGATTTTAAGGAATTAACCATGCAATTCGACCAGGAGGGACAACAATATAAGTTCCAAGGCATCACCACCAGTTCCCGAGAAATCGTATGTTCCCATCGCATGGAAAAGAAGATACAAAAAGGTCATTCTGGAATTATTGCACAACTCCATGCCATTCAAGCCACTGAGAAACCCTCTGTGCTGCAGGACCTCCAATCCATCCTCTCTAAACATCAAGTGTTTTTTTCCACTCCCGAGGGACTCCCTCCTTCCCGTGGTTTTCATGATCATTCCATTCCCCTTGTCCTCAAAAGCCTTCCTCCCAATATTCGTCCCTAGTGTCATCCCTTTTCCCAAAAAAATGAAATTGAGAAAATTGTTCAAGAATTTCTCAACGCAGGTGCTATCCTCCCTAGTACGATCCCTACTCTTCTCCTGTGGTCATGGTCCTTAAGAAAGAAGGTTCTTGGCACATGTAAATTGACATCCGCACCCTCAACAAACTCACCATTAAAGACAAATTTATCATTCCTATCATTGATGACCTCTTGGATGAATTGAGTGGCACCCATTTCTTTACTAAACTTGATATTCATTCTGGCTACCACCAGATACGTATGAACAAAGCAGACATTCCTAAGACTGGATTTAGAACTCATGAGGGCCACTATGAGTTTTTGGTCATGCCCTTGGCTTTTGTAATGCTCCCTCAACTTTCTAAAGCCTCATGAATCATGCCTTCTGTCCTTTTATCCATCATTTTGTCTTAGTTTTCTTTGATGATATCCTCATCTATAGTAAAACCTGGACAACCCATCTTTCTCATGTGGATCGATTTCTCCATCTACTCTCTTAGCACCAAATTTTCCTCAAACAATCTAAATGTGCTTTCGACACTTCAGAAGTTGAGTACTTGGGTCATCTTGTTGGCAAGGCCGATATCAGGGTGGATCCTAAAAATATTGAAGCTATGCAATATTGGACTCACCCAAAGTCTCTCAAAAGTTTGCGTGGATTTCTGGGTTTAACAGGTTATTATCGCAAGTTTGTTAAGAATTATGGAAATATTGTGACACCTCTCACTGCTCTCCTTAAAAAGAATTCTTTCACTTGGACTCCAACAACTGCTTAGGATTTTCAAACCTTGAATATGGCCATGTTCAACACTCCAGTCCTAGCCCATCCTGATTTCACAAAGACCTTTTTCTTGGAATGTGATGCTTTCAGGAAAGGAATTAGATCAGTCCTTATGCAAGAGAGTCAGTCTTTGGCATTTACCAACAAACAATTGACAGAGAAAAATTTGGGAAAATCAATCTATGTAAAGGAAATGTTGTCTATTCTGCATGCCATGGATCTTTGGCGCCCTTATCTATTGGAGAAATGCTTCCAAATTAAGATAGATCATCAAAGCCTCAAGTATTTTCTGGAACAACTCTTTTCCTCCCCAGAGTAACATAAATGGGTGACTAAGATCTTTGTATATGATTATGAGATCATTTACAAGAAAGGAAAAAAGAATGTGGTTGCTGATGCACCTTCCAGAAAATATGAAGATGAAGGGTCCCTTTTTTCTCTCTCCTTCATTGTACCAGATTAGCTCCAAGTTGTTCTCTAGGAATGGCTACACGCTCCCAAATTTTGCATCTGATACAACAATTGCAGGCCAATTCTCTAGTTTCCCCAGGGTACTCTTGGCTCAATGATGAGCTTCGATACAAAGGCCATTTGTATTTAAGTAAACAATCAAAACTTAAATCCATGGTACTTTTTGAGCTTCATGCTACACCCACCGCTGGGCACTTAGGGTTTACCAAAACCTATGACCGGGTCAAACGTTCTTTTTTCTGGGATGGTATGAAACATGACGTTCATAATTTTGTGGCTGAATGTGATGTTTGTCAATGCAACAAGGGAGAAACAGTCAAAGCTCCTAACGCAGTACAACCACTTATGATTCCACCTGCTATTTGGAGGCATATCTCTATGGATTTTATTGTAGGCTTACCTAAATCGGTCAATAAATCAGTCATCATGGTGGTAGTTGATTTTATTTCCAAGTATGCTCATTTTTGTGCTCTTCAACACCCATTTACAGCGTAGACTGTGGCTCAAACTTTCATGGATCAAGTCTTGAAGCTTCATGGCATGCCTCATTCTATTGTTTTTGATCATGCCCCAACTTTCACCAACAATTTTTGGAAAGAAATGTTCAATCTATAAGGCACCCAATTGCATCTCAGCACAACTTATCATCCCCAGACTGATGGTCAAACTGAAGTTGTCAACAAGTGTTCAGAAAGATATTTGAGGTGTTTCACATAGAAAAGGAAAAATCAGTGGGCTCAATGGTTGCCACTCGTTGAATGGTGCTACAACACTTCTTACCATACAACTACCCACATGACTCCTTTTGAAGCGGTATATGGAAAAAATACACCTTCATTTCTCTCATACCTGCCAAGTGTCTCGAAGGTCCAAGTGGTTGACCAAACATTTACAGTTTGAGAGGATATTCTTCATACTCTCAAAGATAATTTGTTCATGGCCTAGAATCGCATGAAGCAACAAGAAGATCAAGGTCACTCTAAACGTCAATTTGCAAAAGGAGATTGGGTGTTTCTTCGACTACAACCTTACAAGCAAAATTCCCTCCAGGCTGACCATTGTCAGAAACTGGCACCCAAATGTTATGGTCCTTATACCGTTCTCAAGAATGTGGGACAGGTGGCCTATCAGTTAGATTTGCCCAGTCCTTCTAAGCTCCATCCTATTTTTCATGTTTCCTGCTTAAAGAAGGTTATTGGAACTAAGTGCCAAACTCAAACCAACCTTCCTGAGTTGGACGAAGAAGGATCCATTTGGCTACAACCAAAAACAGTTTTGGACCAATGTGAGCATCGTTTGCATCAGTGCATCATCAAGGAAGTGTTAGTCTAGTGGAAAGATACAACTCCAACAGATGCCACTTGGGAACCAACTACCATTCTGCAACAATTTCCTCATCTCAAGCCTNAGAATAAGTCAAATGTAAGAAGACCTAATAGAAGCTTCCACTTCTAGAAGGATCTTCCTCTAGAGTATTCTTTTGGATAAACATATTTAGTATAAATAGGAGTAGAGGGTATGGGAAGTTTTGTCTTGGATATTATTGTAATATAGCTCTACTCTACTGGAGGTTGCACCCTTGAAGAGGCAAGTGAACATTTCTCTCAGTACTAATCAAAGTGCTCTTTCTGGTGTTATTCTGGTATTATTTTGGTATTATTGTGGTGTTGTTCTCTTTATATCGTTGTTTATCTACCATTTCAAGCTAATTATTATGTTATGCATACTATTTTATATCTGGAATATTAAAATAACCATGCCTCCTTAGAAGAGAAAAGATTAGGTAAATTGTTTGTTACCTCCTTATTTTAATTTTCATCAGATTAAAATTTAAAATTGGCCTTAAATATGACATTTTTCATTTATTTTTTAAAATTCTGCGTGATGCACTTCATGCATTTGGCTCACCCTTGACACAATGCATCCTATGAATTTACATGAAGCACCACACATGGTGCATCATGTGCATTTACATGAAGCATTGCTTGGGTGCGTATAAAATTACACAATGCACCGATAAACATTAAGCACCATGCATCAGAATGGGGTTGTGCATTAGCGACGCCTCTATTTTAGAAGGGCGTTGTCTAGCTATTCTACGAAATGGCATTTTTTGTTGGAATCCGACGATATAAATTTACACGAATCACTATTTTTTGTTGTTCAAAATCCATTTTTGAATGCAGAAATGGATTCAGTGTGCTGAAAAACTCGTGGGGCACTCAGATTTCATAATAATTTCTACGAAAAATCTACGAATTTAATAATTTCTCTCCATATTTCAAGCAAATATCCCCTAAAAAAATTGTCATTTCGTATAATGTTTAGCCTACAACTTTTAGAAGAGGCAACATCTTCGCAGAAAACCCACTGGTGCATTCTAAAAAATTAAACTCATGGGTGCCCCTCAATGAATTGATCTCCCCATGACTGGAGCATTATAAAATACAACGTTTCACTAAAAATACACGACAGGGATCCAAGCAACATGGAGCACTGGACTTACTGCACCTTAATGATGCATATCATTTTAGACGAGGCACCACAAACATGTTCGTTATATGGAATATCATGAACTGGTGCATTGCACTGCAAATATAAAAATTATCATACTGGTGCGTTTAATTACTAACGTAGCACTGGTGCACCATACACCATGGAGCACCATGAAAATTGTGAACATGGATCATCAAACTTCCTAGTGCACCTTAATGGTGTGTGTCATTTTAGAAAAGGTATCGCAAACCGATGCGTTATAATGAATAACCTACACCAATGTACAACACTGGATCACAAATATAAAAATCAACATATATGTGCATTTAATGAAAATTATAGCACCAATGTGCCAAATAACATAGAAAATCGGGAATAGTTCTTGTTTTTTTGATAATGCACACCATTCATGGTGCGTATGATTTATTCAAGGCGCATCGGTTACTTTACCACATGTTTTTTGTATACAAAAATTAATTTCAGTGTTTAAGAAATACAAAATGGTTATATATGTGTGTGTTTTATAATTTCAACTTGTTTTATCTATGTATATGTGCCTAAAAAAATTGTATGTGAATCAAAGACGACGATGACGAGTGCAGGACCAGAAGCAACAACAACATGTCGATGCGTACAACTTTGTAAATGAGTGGGAAGCTAGGGAGAGGGAAAGGATTCCTAGCCCTATTGCACCACATACTCATTTCCTTTTGAGGAATGTTTACCTCCTCAATTTTTTATGAGGAGGATACATCCCTCAGGGGGAACTATTCATTTTTACATCAGTTGATCCATCACTGGGATCATGCTTGGTAGGAATTTAGGGTTGGTATTGATCTATGGTATCATCCCACAAAGAAGGATATTTATTTTATCACTAGGTTGTTGAGGAGGGGGTAGGTTTGGCCTCAGTTCCTTGATCTACCTCCTTTCATTGCAAGAGAGAGTCAGTTGGCATATGTGTAAAGATATGCCAGTGAGGACATTATTTCTACTATAAAATTCCAGGTTGCGAGTGGTGTAATATACCAGATATAAAAAGTATGCAAAACAGAAATGAAATGCTAGAAATGGCAGAATAACAACAATATAACCAGAACATTCACCACAATTGCACTGGAATGATATAAGAATAACAATAGAAATAACACTTTGATTCTGAAAGCAATGTTCACGGGCCTCTTCGAGGGGGAAACCTCCAGTTGAGTAGAGCTCTATTACAATAATATCCAAGCTAGGGTTCTCATACCCTTGACTCCTATTTATACTAAATATGTCTATCAAAAGAAGCATCTAGAGGAAGATCCTTCTATAAGTGAAAGCTTCTATTAGGTCTTCTTACATCCAACTTATTCTATTTTATTGCAAGGCCTTATTAATATTGACCTTTATTACATCCGAATATATTGTTCTACCTATGTGCGGGTTAGGACCCTAACATGTCCTCCCCCTTAAAAACAACCTTGTCTTCAAGGCTTGAGATGTGAAAATTGTTGCAGAATGGTAGCTGTTTCCCAAGTGGCATCTATTGGAGTTGCATCTTTCCACTAGATTAACACTTCCTTGATGGTTCTATGATGCAGGCGATGCTCACGCTGGTCCAAAACTACTTGTGGCTGTAGCCAAATGGATCCTTCTTCGGCTAACTCGAGAAGGTTGGTTTGAATTTGGCACTTAGTTCCAATAACCTTATTTAAGTAGGAAACATGAAAAACATGATGTAGCTTCGAATGACTAGGAAAAGATAACTGATAGGACACCTGTCCCACATGCTTGAGAACTGTATAAGGACCATTAAATTTGGGCGCTAGCTTCTGGCAATGCTCGGCCTTGAGGGAATTCTACTTGTAAGGTTGCAAGTGAAGAAACACCTGATCCCCTTCTTCAAATTGACGTTTAGAGTGACCTTGATTTGCTTGTTGCTTCATGCGATTCTGTGCCATGAACAAATTCTCTTTGAGGGTACGGAGAATAGTCTCTTGAACTGTAAGTGTTTGGTCGACCGCCTGGACCTTCGAGACACTAGGTAAGTATGAGAGAATTGAAGGTGGATTCTGTCCATATATCGCTTCAAAAGGAGTCATGCGTGTAGTTGTATGGTATGAAGTGTTGTACCACCATTCAACTAGGGGTAACCATTGAGCCCACTGATTTTGATTTTCTGA
>JASDQU011401568.1:24376-49588 GCA_032191745.1 Picea mariana | reverse complement strand
CAACAAGACCTGATATTATGTTTGTTGTAAATTTGATTTCTAGATTTATGGAGACTCCAAAGAGCACCCATTGGCAATATGGAAAAATGATCCTAAGATATGTTATTGGAACAACTAATTATGGTGTCGAGTACACATCATATTCATATTTTAAGTTGATTGGATATACTGATAGTGATTTTGTAGGTAGTGTATATGACAGGAAGAGCACATCGGGATATGTGTTCACCTTTGGATCAGGAGTTGTAGCTTGGGATTCAAAGAAGCAACCCATTGTGACTTTATCATATGCTGAGGCAGAGTATGTTGCATCAACACGAGCTGCATGTCAGACTATGTGGATGAGAAGGATTGTGACTGAGATGTTGCATGAACAACAAGACCGAACTCATATTTTCTGTGACAATAAATCAACCATTGCCCTGTCACGTAATCATGTTTTCCACAAGAAAACTAAGCATAATGATACAAAATAATATTTTTTTCGAGAGTTGATAAACAATGATGAAATTTATGTAGAGTTTTGCAAATCTGAATATCATTTTGCAGACATGTTTACAAAGCCCTTGCCCAAGGAATTATTTGAAATACACAGAAAGAACATTGGTTTTTGTGAACTGTAATAAAGAATAGTTTTGTTTTTTGGGTGAAATGATTAAGGGGGAGAATGTCAGAAATTAATCATTCCACCACCAAAAAGATGACTTATCTCATCCGATCGAATTTTGAAGAGATACAACCGCCCATAAATTAATTGCCACTACCTTAACCGCCTTATTCATTCATTGATCATCACCGCCACGCTGTTTCATTTCTGGATGATCGAATTTCAAAGGGGAAATGATTCATTAAAGTTTTGGAAAATCCAAATTTGACTTACGTACAATGAAGGGGAAAGATAACCGACTTATTGAATCAATATATATACATCCATGTAATTCAGATTTTAGAATGCACAGATAGACGGAGAGATAGAGAAGAAATATAAATTGACAGAGATATTTTTGAGAGTTTTATCAAGGGATTTTATACTTTGTTTATGTTTGTATCTGAGTTTGTAAACTCATGATGATGTTCAGGTTTGTTGCAGAGTAATTTATTTTGTTTTAGCATGCATACTCTGTTTACTGTTTGAAAACATTAGTTAAATCCTTATGTTGTGCAATGTTTTGTTGTAGAATGTTGTTTAAATTTAGTACAAAAGTACTAGGTGGATTTATTGTTGTAGGGAAGGATTCAGTGAAGTTATTTTGTTGTTGTAACATGAGTTTTTAGTTTTTTGTTATAATTACCCTGTTTTTGTTATAACTTTGTTTTGTTGTAAAAATTGGTTTACACTCTGTGGAAACACCTATTGAAAAGGTTGTTGTAGAAAAGAGTATCAATCTTTGTGTATGATGCAAGAGTGATACACTTAAGTTTTTTAGCTGTAATAGTTTTTTTATTATTTGTTGAAACAAGTGTTGAAACACATTGCTGAAACACGTTGCTAAAACACTTTTCTGTAGCTTACAGGCATTGCTGAAATACATTGCTGAAACGCGTAGTTGTAGCTTACAGGTGTTGTTACACAGTGTTGAAACTCGTGTAATAAATGTTCCTTTTTTTTCTGAAGCACTCCCTTGCATCCTTCCGAGTATATCCATGATCAACATCATGATTGAAATGATAATTGAGCACCAAATTCCATACTGGATTCACTTGCACTAAACATCACAAGATATTCTACCATAATGTGGGAAACAATGAACTAATGATAGAGAAAGAGTATAAACTCTACCTACCATTCCTCAATAGTCCTCTTGCATGTTATTTTGATCTAGTAAGAGACTACATTGAAATCATATTGCAAATGTTTCATGACTTTTTTGCCATGTAGTTATCTCCTACAGCCTTACAATGGACGACAATGTCTCGTTCAAGGAAGACGATCGACCTCGAGAACTGGAATTTCTTTGTAATATTCAATAGTTTAGTATACTTAATCTGGTCTACAATAAATTAAAAGAAGATTAGAAAAAAATCATTAAAATAAAATAGAATTACACAATTCCAAAGATGATAAAGAATTTACATCTACATAAATATTGTTAAAATTTGATTTTAATATCCTCTCCTAGTCCAATTCTCCATCTTGTGTGTTCTAAGTTTTAACATTGTACCAGATCCAAAATAGAGTTGATGTAATATTTGAGTTTGGTCGCTTCAATTCTCCATCTTGTGTGTTCCAAGTTTTAACATTGTATCAGATCCAAAACAACATTCATGCAATATTTGAGTCTGGTCACTTCAATCCTATTTCTTACTACGAGTTAGCAAACAATGATATTTATTGCAAGACATAAATCAAATAAGGTATTGAATCACGTGTGAAGGAAAAGATTTGGTTGTTACAAATATTTCTTTTTCAAAGTCAGTAAAATGAGGTAAAAAAAATTATTTTTCATATTTATAATGGAAAGAAGTCATGGTTTTGTTTCATATCGGTTGCGGTTTCTATATAGTCACTCTTCCCACAGGACGGGTTTAGACCAGGACTGGAAAGAGTCGCCATTTGATAGGGATAGATCATAGGCATGAAAAAATGAAGAGTCGATGTCATAATGGATGATCAAGGTGTGCATTTATTGACCCCTCTCCAGAGCACCTAAGTGATCGAATTTTTCCATAATATTATAAGAAGATCAATTTTCAGAAAAGGCTATTATGCTCGAGATACATAAGGTAAAAAATTACATAGAAACAGATGTTGGTAAAGGAACCCAATGCTATCACAATACCCTTAATCCTTGACTCCCTAACTCCCTGAGAGGATGGGGAGGATAAGCCTAGAGAGTATCCTTTCATTATCACTGAACCAGGAGAATTGGTGAGAGGGAAGAAAAATGATCTAGATTATCTCTTTGATCTCTATGAGCAGTGTGGGAATTTTTTACTCGTGGTACTTAGTCTCGTTAAAACACTTCTTCAAGGCAACATGTAGCACTATTATGTGTTTCTGTATTTTAAGACCAATGTACTATATTTTTTAAATTTTAAGACCACAGTGGACCCTTTTAATGAAGAAGAACCAAGTTTCATTCTATTTTGGATTGAAGTTAATATTTTCATCAAGAGAAGTCTAGTTGCATTAACCTAGTGTACAATTTATATTTTACAATCACAAGGCTGTGCATAGAAATTTTAATATGAAACAAAAAAATTTAAACAAAAATTGTCATGAATTAGTCGCTACGAAGAGACAAAAAAGGCAGGTTTATGAAAACCCTCTCAAGTTGGGACATGCTTTGGCTCAGTCTGCATTCTATTATATTTTTCACGAGATTTGTATTGGATTCAATCTCGCCACTTCCCAGAGTTCAAAGGATTTTTCAGGTAATGCCCACATCATTTTATTTGACATAGAAAAAATCTTTCTTTAATTCATTTATTCAAAAAAAGAGGACACATGTTTGGTTTATTCAACCAAAAATGCCCCAGGTATTTGGTTTATTAAACAAAACATTAGATATTGAGTAAGATTCCAAAGAGACTCGAGACATTCAATAATATATCAAGCCAGAACTTGTATAGTTCTGTTTCTCAATGGAGAGTGTTAGCAATGAGAGTCACCCTCAGATTGTGGGAGGATAATCCCAGTACCCATAAGATTTTTTGGTGGATGTTTGGTTTACATGAGTGGAGTTCAATGGAAAAACTCAATATATGAATGATGTTCAACACAAAATTGGACAAGAAATGTACAGGGAAGTGAGGTCCACAACTAACTTCAGTCAGTGAATTGATTTTAAGTGTGAGCAGAGGGAAGAATTAGTGAGAAAGGTGGACAAGACTGCTATGGGCATCAGGCCTTCAAGATTGGAGAAGAAAAATTCAGACTCAAGATCACTCTTAAGATCAAGTTTCAGACACTGAAATATGTCCAAACAACACAGTCACAACATCACAATGATCAAACCTACATCACCATGCGGCTACAACAACTCGACTGGATCCTCCATGCCCGAACCATTCACTGTAAGAGGGAAAAAGATCACAAGGAAGCTAACTAAAACTAGTCACAATACCACTACAATCAAACCTACATTACAACAACATAACAACCCTCGACTGGATCTTCCATGCCCGAGTGTTTTAGCACAGTTTTTTACAAAGAGATGAAAAGAGGTTGACTTCTATTAATATGAAATTCTCAAATCTTATACATAACCAGATAATAGTTCTAGCATCAAAACATCACAAAATAGGGAGCTCTGCTCAACCAGTTGACAACCATAACAAAATGTAAAAACTATCTATTTATACTCAGAACATTCCCCGACTATTAGGAGTGTGATCTGATCACTACAATCAAAGCTTTACGTCGGCGACTTCTTCTGTCAGACTGAACGTGCATCCCTCTGTCAGAAGCGAGCTCAGATCAGCATGGGTCTGCAATGAAATATGCTCACAGGGATACCACGGGCTGACGGTTCATTCCCCACGGTCAGGCCTTCCATGCCTTCCATTTATGGGGTGAGTCGAGGTTTCAACCACCAACCTACCTTCCATTAACTATTTTTCCTTGGAGATTGAATGAGACTTAATGCTCAGGGGCGCGACCACTTGTTGCTCTCGGATAGGATGCCATATAAACATGAAACTGCAGGGTCGCTCAGAGGTGGTTTAGGTTCAAACTGCTTTTGGGCCCGCAATCCATCACATTTATCCACATACTATTTTTTCCATACCATGGTTTCTATTGCGGGACCGCTCAAGAAAAATATCGCCCGTGCATGTTGCATCCCCGCAATAGACTGTGGTCTTTGATCTAGTCACGATCTGAGATCCGGGTGCACCAGCTAGATTTGGCACCACCGCCAAGATTACTCGCCCACCACTTTAGGATCTGCCAAAAGTGTTCTTTGGGGTGGGGTGTTACTTTTGGCGCAGAACAATAACACCTCTCAGAGGATGATCTGATGTGGAGGCCAGATGTCACCATGTTGATGTGTCGCGGACGGAGAGGTAACATGTGTCACTTGAAAGCAGGTTGGAGGCATGTCTGAGAATACTTGAAAAGAGTGCCACGTGTCAAAACCATAAGGGTGTCACCTATCTGTGGATAGCCGACATGCATTTGGATCTCTAGGGCTTGGGGGCTAGCTCATGTTTACATGTTGTGCTTTTACCCGGAGCTATGGATCTGACAACATGTGGATCTTTGAATTGGATGGTCGAGATCCACTCCGAGTCTCTAGGATCCGGGAGAATCAAAACTTAAACATGGGCTTCCAAGTGCTTTTACCCAGAGCCATGGATCTGATGACGCGTGATGCAGGCGCGGGGTACTACCTCAACCTCGCCCGCTCACAGGATCGTTCAATCAGCTTCATATTCATGAGCTGAAGCGGCTCATTTGATTCCCTTTTAGGATCTCTATTAAAACCCGATCCACAGTTCCTTCTTCCCCCGTCACGGCCTCTGCACGCACCTATGACTTTTCCCCAATTTAAAATTTCGGCTTTCAGGGTTTCGCGATCCCCGACGTCAAGAGTTCCTGTCCTCTCGAACTCTCGATCTCCTATTTATCGATTTTTCGATATGGCTCTTTACGCATTAGCCCTCCTGGCTAAACTCCTGGCCCATATGACCGTTATCCCATAAGACCACAGCCTTATCTCCTATTGGGGTTTTGGACATCGCAAAGACGAAATGCATAAACCTCTTGTCATCAGGAATCCCGATTTCCCGATAGATGACTTTCCTTTCAAGACATTTACCGAGATCTCTGATTGCTGCCACACATCCTCCTCTAATGGACGGTTCTGATCACCTCTCGCAATTTCGCGACTTCTGATGCTCTGGAAGTCTTGTCTCCAATATTCACAAAATGTCGAACCCCGATGTGTCGATTTGACTTTTCTATCGGGACTTCCCCCCATAGCCTAGATTGCTGCCACGTGCCCACAACAAATGGATGGTCCCGATTCAATCTCGTGATTTCAGGATTTTTGATTCCCTGATGACAAAATCCTTTGTCAACTCAAAACCCCGGTAGCCGATATACCGACGGGTCGCTCGATCTCTGCCACGTGTTTCAACTAATGGATGGCTCAGATCAAATCTCGGGACTTCGCCAGGTGCAAAGTAAAAAACGCTCACCTATGTGAGTCTTGGTGTCCGGATCTCCGAATTGGACGATCGCATGACACGCGTCCTTCCTCAGACGGACGGCTCAGATTCCCTCTCGCTATTTCGAAACTTGAAATGTCTCGACCTTCTCGACATCGAGAACTCCGATATCCTGAATGTCGATATCCCAATAATTCAAATCCTTTCAGGAATTTCTTCTCCCTGTTCACGAAGGCTTAACTCCCTCGCAACTCTCGACAGATCCGATGGCTGTCGGGTATTTTGATCAAGATCTGACGGCTCAGATCATCTCTTCTCCTGCTCACTCTCTGGACGTGAAATCAACGCTCCAGATCATTCTCTCCTGTCGATTTGGCAGTTGGCTCTGCTCCCTCCTGATCTTGCACACTTCTTCCCAGCCTTAGGAGAATTTCAAGTATCCAAAGGCCTCAACCTTCGTCTTCTTTTTCTCTTTTATCTCCTCGACTCTGGGCTTCGCTGCGCATATGAAACGCTAACTCCTCCTAATATTTTCTTCAAGTCCTTGAAGATTCTGACGTCTGCACCCCTTGCAGAGTCCTCGCACACAAAGTGCTATCTTTTCTGAGCTTCTCAAGTACTCAGACCCCTAAGGGATTTTATCCTTCTTCCTTTCTTCTGCAGATGGAGAATGTAATGCCTTCCTGGCTATCTTTTTGCTCAAGCAACCTCTTGTTGAGCCTTCAGGGTGTTCAGTAACCCTGCGAACATCCCTCAATGGACTCTTCCTTCACATTACAGAACTCAAAGAGTTATCTTCTCTTGTGTCTGTCTGCACAATGTCTCAATGCCCTCCTGGCAGTGTGTCTTCTCTCACCGAACATTTAACAGTTATGTACTTCTCTATGCACCTATGCACTTTCTCAATGCCCACCTGGCAGAGCTCTCAAAATCCTTAGTGATTCTGGTTCTCCACGAACTCACAAAAGAGTTCTTCTTTCGTGCACTCCTTGCACTTGCTTAATGCCCACCTCGCAGAGCTCTACAGAATTCACAGCAGAATCTTGTCTGCAACTGTGTCTCTCATACACAGCCTTGCCTCCAAGGTGTTCAGCAACCTTGAGGTCTTTCTCCCGAGCTGTTGACTTCAGTTCTTGTGTCGCAGCACGTCTTTGTCTGAACCCGCAGAATTCAGAAGTGCATCCTCTGTGCACGGCTATCAAAACCCGCAGTGTTCTGTCACACCCTCCTAGTGTGAAGCCTCAAAGACCTTTCAAGCCTGAAATCAAGAACACCTGCAAATGAAAACCTACAACATACATCTACACCATATAATAACACTCACAGACATTCATTCAACACAGAATACATGCAGGAAAAACTGCTTATGTTGTATTAAAAATGGAAAATGCCTGTTTGTACAAGGTGTTCCTGAGCACGGCCTGTAACAAGGTTTCGGCTCTTCTCTCTTCTGCTCTCTACTCACAAATTCTCTATCACAGCTAACTCTTCTCTATGCTCACACACACTTACAAAATGAGATACTAAAATCTCTTTTACTTGAGGGGGCTCTTCGAGCACTTCCCTCCAGATCTCACCTACCCTATTCAATTACATTGAATGGGTTGTCTAGTACAGCATCTGGATCTAGATCTAAGCCTTACAAACATTAAAGGCCTTCCTATCTAATGCCTGCATAGAAGCACGGCCCAATGGCTCAACAGCCTAAACATTTAATTACATTCAATTTCAAAATAGAAGATGAGGGTTGCGCCTCTCTTCCTCCTTGAATGCATGTGCTTGATGCGTTGGCTGGCTGGTTGGCTGACGTGGAGAGATGCTCCTGCATCATACTCCTCATCTGCAAAATTCATGAGCTCCTGCTCATGAGCTTCCCATCTCATCTGTTGAAATCCTCCTGGATCCCAAATCATCCTCTGGAGTTGTTCATCTGCTCCATTCTATTGTTGTTGTTGCTACGCTGCTGCTGCTGCTGCTTCTCTTCTGCCCAACTTCTCCTTGCTGGCAGTCTCTGCTGACTCTACCATCAACCTTCCAATATCTTCTATCACTTGGTCCATCTTCTCTAGTGGCTGGCTCGGCTCATGCAGTCTCCTCAGCTGCAAAAATTTTTGGCACATGGGAAGATCATTGAGATCTCCCATGCTTTCTTCTTCATCTTCATCTGTGGTCTCAAGTTGCCACTCTGCTGCAAATTTCATCTCTGCAGTCTCTTCCTGACTGACTTTCTGTTCAGTCACCTTCTTTGACAGCTCAACTTCTTCCAGTTCTCTTGCTGGCTCTGGATTGTTCAGCCAATCCTCCAGCATCTCTAGCTCCATCTCCCATGGAGTGATAAATTTGCCTGCCTGCTCTTTGGCTTCCTTTGTTGCTAGCTTCAGTGTTGCAACTTCTTTCTTTTCAGCTCCTTGGCTGAAATCATTGATCCATTCCTCAGGACGCTCATTCTCTTTTCCTTCTTGGGTAGCTTCAGATATCTGCTTCAATTCTTCTTTAACAGTCTCAGCTAACTGTTCTTCTGTTGTTGCTGCATTTGCAACACAGATTTTTGTCTCTTCTTGGGCAAGTGGCAGGAATACTTCAATTCTCCCAATCATTAGAAGACTCCTTAGATCTCCCTCTCACATGGTGCAAGTTTTTAACTTGTCATCATCTTCATTCACATGGCTTGGAAAACCTCATGAATCTTCATCCTCTGTCAGCTGCATCTGCTGATCCAACTCTATCTCTGAGCTCACCTTCTCTGTCAACTCCTCGAGCTGATCTAAACTCACCTGCTCTTCCCTGTCCACCTGGAAATATGGGATGTCTCTATTGCCCTCCTGGCAGTCTATGGAATCAACTGATCCCATCTCTGTTCCCTTGCCCACTTGGAAATTTGGAAACCTTCCGCTACCCTCCTAGTAGTCTATGAGATCCTGCAGCGATCTCATTTCATTGCCTAGCTGGCAATGTAAAATTCCTTGGCTATCCTCCTGACAGTCCGTGAGATCCCGCAGTGATCTCAGCTCTTTTCCCACCTGGCAAACTGGAATTTCCCCTCTGCTCTCCTAGCAGATTATGAGATCTTCTGCTGATCTCATTTCATCCTCTTCACCGAGAATGTCCACAGTCTCTGGTTCACATACCTGAACCATCTCCTTAGGTCCGTCGAGGTTTTCAGCATGCCTCAACCATCCTTTTAACAGCCTACGCTGTCTTTTAGCCATCAACTCCCTGACTGGCCATTTTTCTTTCGGCTTCTTCATGGGCCATTCATACACCCACCGTGGTTTTGCTTTTTGTTGCATCTGCAATGCAATCTTTTCTATTTCTGCCTTTATATCAGCAAGCTCTTCATCTATATCATTTTGGCTCCATAGCTCTGAGCTTTTCCTTCCAGCATACCTACGGCCTTCAGTAGCCATGTTGTTGTCTCTATTTTCTCTCCTAGCAAACTGTTGTTGTCACTCTGCAACCCTGAGTGTCTCAGCTTCTCCTACAGTCCTCCTGACTGCCTTCTGGATTGTTGCCTATCTGTAAACAAATCCTTACAGAGTTTCCAGCACTCTGTCTTCCTTTACTCCCTCTTACTTCACCTGAAATATACAGATGAAATCCCGCTCTGATACCACTTGATGTATGTATCAGAGTGAATCCTCTACCTCCTCTGTCTGCAATATACAAACAGAATCCAAGCTCTGATACCACTTGATGCAGGCGCGGGGTACTACCTCAACCTTGCCTGCTCACAGGATCGTTCAATCAACTTCATATTCGTGAGCCGAAGCAGCTGATTTGATTCCCTTTTGGGATCTCTATTAAAACCCGATCCATAGGTCATTCTTCCCCCGTCACGGCCTCTGCACGCACCTGTGACTTTTCCCTGATTTAAAATTTTGGGTTTCGGGGTTTCATGATCCTCGATGTCAAGAGTTCCTGTCCTCTCGAACTCCCAATCTCTGATTTGCCGATTTGCCGATACGGCTCTTTATGCATTAGCCCTCCTAGTTAAACTCCTGGCCCATATGACCGTTATCCCATAAGACCGCAGCCTTATCTCCTATCGGGGTTTCAGACTTCGCAAAGCCGAAATGCATAAACCTCTTGTCATCAAGATTCTCGATTCTCTGAATCCCGATTTCCCGATAGATGACTTTCCTTTCGGGACTTTTCTCGAGATCTCCAATTGCTGCCACGCGTCCTCCTCTGATGGACGGTTCTGATCACCTCTCGCGATTTTGCGACTTCTGATGCTCCGGAAGTCTTGTCTCCAGGATTCGCAAAACGTCGAACCCCGATGTGTCGATTTGACTTTTCTATCGGGACTTCCCCCGGTAGCCTGGATTGTTGCCACGTGCCCTCAACGAATGGACTGTCCCGATTCAATCTCGTGATTTCGATATTTTTGATTCCCCGATGCAAAATCCTTTGTCAACTCAAAACCCCGGTAGCCGATATACCGACGGGTCGCTCAATCTCCACCACGTGTCTCAACTAATGGATGGCTTAGATCAAATCTCGGGACTTCGCCAGGTGAAAAGTCAAAAATGCTCACCTATGTGAGTCCTGGTGTCCATTTCTCCAAATTGGACGATCGCGCGACACGCGTCCTTCCTCAAACGGACGACTCAGATTCCCTCTCGCTATTTCGGAACTTGAAATGTCCCGACCTTCTCGACATCGAGAACTTCGATATCTCGAATGTCGATATCCCGATAAGTCAAATCCTTTCGGGACTTTCTTCTCCCTGTTCACGAAGGCTTAACTCCCTCGCAACTCTTGACAGATCTGACGGCTGTCGGGTATTTTGCTCAAGATCTGATGGCTCAGATCATCTCTTCTCCTGCTCGCTCTCTGGACGTGAAATCAATGCTCCAGATCCTTCTCTCCTACTGATTTCGCGGCTGGCTCTGCTCCCTCCTGAGCTTGCACACTTCTTCCCAGCCTTAGGAGAATTTCAAGTATCCCAAAGGCCTCGACCTTTGTCTTCTTTTTCTCTTTCATCTCCTCAACTCTGGGCTTCGCCGCGCGTATGAAACGCTAACTCCTCCTGATCTTTTCTTCAAGTCCTTGAAGATTCTGACGTCTGCACCCCTTGCAGAGTCGTCACATGAAAAGTTCTATCTTTTCTGAGCTTCTCAAGTACTCAGACCCCTAAGGGATTTTATCCTTCTTCCTTTCTCCTGCAGATGGAGAATGTAATTCCTTCCTGGCTATCTTTCTGCTCAAGCAACCTCTTGCTGAGACTTCAGGGTGTTCAGTAACCCTGCGAACATCCCTCAATGGACTCTTCCTTCACATTACAGAACTCAAAGAGTTCTCTTCTCCTGTGCCTGTCTTCACAATGTCTCAATGCCCTCCTGGCAGTGTGTCTTCTCTCACATAACATTCAGCAGTTCTGTACTTTTCTGTGCACCTATGCACTTGCTCAATGCCCACCTGGCAGAGCTCTCAAAATCCTCGGTGATTCTGGTTCTCCACGAACTCACAACAGAGTTCTTCCTTCGTGCACTCCTTGCACCTACTCAATGCCCACCTGGCAGAGCTCTACAAAATTCATAGCAGAATCTTGTCTGCAATTGTGTCTCTCATACACAGCCTTGCCTCCAAGGTGTTCAGCAACCTTGAGGTCTTTCTCCCGAGCTGTTCACTTCAGTTCTTGTGTCGCAACACGTCTTTGTCTGAACCCGCAGAATTCAGAAGTGCATCCTCTGTGCACGGCTATCAGAACTCGCAGTGTTCTGTCACACCCTCCTGGTGTGAAGCCTCAAAGACCTCTCAAGCCTGAAATCAAGAACTCCTGCAAATGCAAACCTACAACATACATCTACAGCATATAAGAACACTCACGGACATTCATTCAACATAGAATACATGCAGGAAAAACTGCTTTTGTTGTTTTAAAAATGGCAAATGCCTGTTTGTACAAGGTGTTCCTGAGCACGACCTGTAACAAGGTCTCGACTCTTCTCTCTTCTGCTCTCTACTCGCAGATTCTCTATCACAGCTAACTCTTCTCTATGCTGACACACTTACAAAATGAGATACTAAAATCTCTTTTACCTGAGGGGGCTCTTCGAGCGCTTCCCTCCATATCTCACCTACCCTATTCAATTACATTGAATGGGCTGTCTAGTCCAGCATCTGCAAATAGATCTCAGCGTTACAAACATTAAATGCGTTCCTATCTAATGCCTTCATAGAAGCACGACCCTATGGCTCAACAACCTAAACATTTCATTACATTCAATTTCAAAATAGAAGATGAGGGTTGCGCCTCTCTTCCTCCTTGAATGCACACGCTTGACGCGCTGGCTGGCTGGCTGGATGACATGGAGCTCCTACATCATACTCCTCATCTGCAAAATTCATGAGCTCTTGCTCATGAGCTTCCCATCTCATCTGTTGAAATCCTCCTAGATCGCAAATCATCCTCTGGAGTTGTTCATCTGCTCCATTCTGTTGTTATTTCTGCTGCGCTGCTACTACTGCTGTTGCTTCTCTTCTGCCCAGCTTCTCCTTGCTGGCAGTCTCTACTGACTCTACCATCAACATTCTGATATCTTCTATCACTTGGTTCATCTACTCCATTGACTGGCTCGGCTCATGCAGTCTCCTCAGCTGCAAAAAATTTTGGCACATGGGCAGATCATTGTGATCTCCCATGCTTTCTTCTTCATCTTCATTTGTGGCCTCAAGTTACCACTCTGCTGCAAACTTCAGTGCTGCAGTCTCTTCCTGACTGACTTTCTGTTCATTCACCTTCTCTGACAGCTCAACTTCTGCCAGTTCTCTTTTTGGCTCTGGATTGTTCAGCCTATCCTCCAGCATCTCTAACTCCATCTCCCATGGAGTGATAAATTTGCCTGCCTTCTCTTTGGCTTCCTTTGCTATTAGCTTTAGTGTTGCAGCTTCTTTCTTTTCATCTCCCTAGACGAAATCATTGAGCCATTCCTTAGGACGCTCATTCTCTTTTCCTTCTTGGGCAACTTCAGATATCTGCTCCAATTCTTCTTTAAGAGTCTCAGCTAACTGTTCTTCTGTTGTTGTTGCATCTACAACACAGATTTTTACCTCTTCTTGGGAAAGTGGCAGGAATACTTCAATTCCCCCAATCATTAGAAGACTCCTCAGATCTCCCTCTCGGATGGTGCAAGTTTTTAACTTGTCATCATCTTCATTCACATGTCTTGGAAAACCACATGAATCTTCATCCTCTGTCAGCTGCATCTGCTGATCCAACTCTATCTCTGAGCTCACCTTCTCTGTCAGCTCCTCCGGCTGATCTAAACTCACCTGCTCTTCCCTGTCCACCTGGAAATATGGGATGTCTCTGCTGCCCTCCCGACAGTCTATGGAATCAACTGATCCCATCTCTGTTCCCTTGCCCACCTGGCAATTTGGAAACCTTCCACTACCCTCCTAGTAGTTTATGAGATCCCGCAACGATCTCATTTCATTGCCCAGCTGGCAATGTAAAATTCCTTGGCTGTCCTCCTGATAGTCCGTGAGATCCCGCAGTGATCTCAGCTCTTTTCCCACTTGGAAAACTGGAATTTCCCCTCTGCTCTCCTAGCAGATTATGAGATCTTCAGCTGATCTCATTTCATCCTCTTCACCGAGAATGTCCCCAGTCTCTGGTTCACATACCTGAACCATCTCCTTAGGTCCGTCAAGGTTTTCAGCATGCCTCAACCATCCTTTTAACAGCCTATGCTGTCTTTTAGCCATCAACTCCCTGAATGGCCATTTTTCTTTCAGCTTCTTCATGTGCCATTCATACACCCACCGTGGTTTTGCTTTTTGTTGCATCCGCAATGCAAGATTTTCTATTTCTGCCTTTATATCAGCAAGCTCTTCATCTATATCTTTTTGGCTCCATAGCTCTAATCTTTTCCTTCCAGCATACCTACGACCTTCAGTAGCCATGTTGTTGTCTCTGTCTGCTCTCCTAGAAAACTGTTGTTGTCACTCTACAACCCTGAGTGTCTCAGCTTCTCCTACAGTCCTCCTGACTGCCTTCTGGATTGTTTCGGACTTCACAAAGCCGAAATGCATAAACCTCTTGTCATCAGGATTCCCGATTCTCCGAATCTCGATTTCTCGATAGACGACTTTCCTTTCGGGACTTTTCCCGAGATCTCCGATTGCTGCCACGCGTCCTCCTCTGATGGACGGTTCTGATCACCTCTTGCGATTTTGCGACTTCTGATGCTCCGAAAGTCTTGTCTCCAGGATTCGCGAAACTTCGAACCCCGATGTGTCGATTTGAATTTTCTATCGGGACTTCCCCCGATAGCCTGTATTGCTGTCATGCACCCTCAATGAATGGATGGTCCCGATTCAATCTTGCTATTTTAGGATTTTTTATTCCCCGATGACAAAATCCTTTATCAACTCAAAACCCTGGCAGCCGAAATACCGATGGGTCGCTGGATCTCTGCCACGTGTCTCAACTGATGGATGGCTCAGATCAAATCTTAGGACTTCGCCGGGTGCAATCTCAAAAATGCTCACCTATGTGAGTCTTGGTGTCCGGATCTCCGAATTGGACGATCGCGCGACACGCGTCCTTCCTCAGACGGATGGCTCAGATTCCCTCTCGCTATTTCGGAACTTGAAATGTCCCGACGTTCTCGACATCGAGAACTCTGATATCCCGAACGCCGATATCCCGATAAGTCAAATCCTTTCAGGAATTTCTTCTCCCTGTTCACGAAGGCTTAACTCCCTCGCAACTCTCAACAGATCCGACGGTTGTCGGGTGTTTTTCTCAAGATCTAACAGCTCAGATCATCTCTTCTCCTGCTTGCTCTCTAGACGTGAAATCAACGCTCTAGATCCTTCTCTCCAGCCAATTTGGCAGCTGGCTCTGCTCCCTCCTGAGCTTGCACACTTCTTCCCATCCTTAGGAGAATTTCAAGTATCTCAAAGGCCTCGACCTTTGTCTTCTTTTTCTCTTTCAGATCCTCGACTCTGGGCTTCGCCGCGCGTATGAAACACTAACTCCTCCTAAGATTTTCTTCAAGTCCTTCAAGATTCTGACATCTGCACCCCTTACAGAGTCCTCGCATGCAAAGTGTTATCTCTTTTGAGATTCTCAAGTACTCAGACCCCTAAGGGATTTTATCCTTCTTCCTTTCTCCTGCAGATGGAGAATGTAATGCCTTCCTAGCTATCTTTCTACTCAAGCAAACTCTTGCTGAGCCTTCAGGGTGTTTAGTAACCCTGCGAAGATCCCTCAATGGACTCTTCTTTCACATTACAAAACTCAAAGAGTTCTCTTCTTCTGTGCCTGTCTGCATAATGTCTCAATGCCCTCCTGGCAGAGTGTCTTCTCTCACAGAATGTTCAGTAGTTCTGTACTTTTCTGTGCACCTATGTACTTTCTCAATGCCCACCTGGCAGAGCTCTCAAAATCCTCAGTGATTCTAGCTCTCCACGAACTCACAACAGAGTTCTTCCTTCATGCACTCCATGCACCTGCTCAATGCCCACCTGGCAGGGCTCTACAGAATTCACAGCAGAATCCTATCTGCAACTATGTCTCTCATACACAACCTTTCCTACAAGGTGTTCAGCAACCTTGAGGTCTTTCTCCCGAGCTGTTGAATTCAATTCTTGTGCCGCAACACGTCTTTGTCTAAACCCGCAGAATTCAGAAGTGCATCCTTTGTGCATGGCTATCAGAACCCGTAGTGTTCTGTCACACCCTCTTGGTGTGAAGCCTCAAAGACCTCTCAAGCCTAAAATCAAGAACTCCTGCAAATTCAAACCTACAACATACATCTACAGCATATAAGAACACTCACAGACATTCATTCAACACAGAATACATGCAGGAAAAATTGCTTCTGTTGTATTAAAAAAGGCAAATGCTTGTTTGTACAAGGTGTTCCTGAGCACGGCCTATAAGAAGGTCTCGACTCTTCTCTCTTCTGCTCTCTACTCGCAGATTCTCTATCACAGCTAACTCTTCTCTATGCTCACACACACTTACAAAATGAGATACTAAAATCTCTTTTACCTGAGGGGGCTCTTCGAGTGCTTCCCTCCAGATCTCACCTACCCTATTCAATTACATTGAATGGGTTGTCTAGTCCAGCANTAGAAGATGAGGGTTGTGCCTCTCTTCCTCCTTGAATGCACGTGCTTGACGCGCTGGTTGGCTGGCTGGCTAACGTGGAGAGATGATCCTGCATCATACTCCTCATCTGCAAAATTCATGAGCTCCTACTCATGAGCTTCCCATCTCATCTGTTGAAATCCTCCTGGATCCCAAATCATCCTCTGGAGTTGTTCATCTGCTCCATTTTGTTGTTGTTGTTGTTGTGCTGGTGCTGCTGCTGCTTCTCTTCTGCCCAGCTTCTCCTTGCTGGCAGTCTCTGCTGACTCTACCATCAACCTTTTTATATCTTCTATCACTTGGTCCAGCTGCTCCAGTGGCTGGCTCTGCTCATGCAGTCTCCTTAGCTGCAAAAATTTTCGGCACATGGGCAGATCATTGTGATCTCCCATGCTTTCTTCTTCATATTCATCTATGGCCTCAAGTTGCTACTCTGCTGCAGACTTCAGCTCTACAGTCTCTTCCTGATTAAATTTCTGTTCAGTCACCTTCTCTGACAGCTCAACTTCTGCCAGTTCTCTTGCTGGCTCTGAATTGTTCAGCCAATCCTCCAGCATCTCTAGCTCCATCTCCCATGGAGTGATAAATATTCCTGCGTGCTCTTTGGCTTCCTTTGCTGCTAGCTTCAGTGCTGCAGCTTCTTTCTTTTCAGCTCCCTGGCCAAAATCATTGAGCCACTCCTCAGGACGCTCATTCTCTTTTCCTTCTTGGGAAACTTCAGATATCTGCTCCAATTCTTCTTTAACAGTCTCAGCTAACTATTCTTTTGTTGTTGCTGCATCTGAAACACAGATTTTTGCCTCTTCTTGGGCAAGTGGCAGGAATACTTCAATTCCCCCAATCATTAGAAGACTCCTCAGATCGCCCTCTCGGATGGTGCAAGTTTTTAACTTGTCATCATCTTCATTCACATGGCTTGGAAAACCACATGAATCTTCATCATATGTCAGCTGCATCTACTGATCCAACTCTATCTCTGAGCTCACCTTCTCTGTCAGCTCCTCGGGCTGATCTAAACTCACCTGCTCTTCCCTGCCCACCTGGAAATATAGGATGTCTCTGCTGCCCTCCTGGCAGTCTATCGAATCAACTGATCCCATCTCTGTTCCCTTGCCCACCTGGAAATTTGGAAACCTTCCGCTACCCTCCTAGTAGTCTATGAGATCCCGCAGCGATCTCATTTCATGGCCCAGCTGGCAATGTAAAATTCCTTGGTTTTCCTCCTGACAGTCCGTGAGATCCCGCAGTGATCTCAACTCTTTTCCCACCTGGAAGACTGGAATTTCCTCTCTGCTCTCCTAGCAGATTATGAGATCTTCAGCTGATCTCATTTCATCCTCTTCACCGAGAATGTCCCCAGTCTCTGGTTCACATACCTGAACCATCTCCTTAGGTCTGTCGAGGTTTTCAGCATGCCTCAACCATCCTTTTAACAGCCTACGCTGTCTTTTAGCCATCAACTCCCTGAATGGCCATTTTTCTTTTAGCTTCTTCATGGGCCATTCATACACCCACCGTGGTTTTGCTTTTTGTTGCATCCGCAATGCAAGCTTTTCTATTTCTGCCTTTATATCAGCGAGCTCTTCATCTATATCTTTTTGGCTCCATAGCTCTGATATTTTCCTTCCAGCATACCTACGGCCTTCAGTAGCCATGTTGTTGTCTCTGTCTGCTCTCCTAGCAAACTGTTGTTGTCACTCTACAACCCTGAGTGTCTCAGCTTCTCCTACAGTCCTCTTGACTGCCTTTTGGATTGTTGCCTACCTGCAAACAAATCCTTACAGAGTTTCCAGCACTCTATCTTCCTTTACTCCCTCTTGCTTCACCTGAAATATACAGATGAAATCCCGCTCTGATACCACTTGATGTGTGTATCAGAGTGAATCCTCTACCTCCTCTGTCTGCAATATACAAACAGAATCCGAGCTCTGATACCACTTGATGCAGGCGTGGGGTACTACCTCAACCTCGCTCGCTCATAGGATCGTTCAATAAGCTTCATATTCGTGAGCCGAAGAGGCTCATTTGATTCCCTTTTGGGATCTCTATAAAAACCCGATCCACAAGTCCTTCTTCCCTCGTCACGGCCTCTGCACGCACCTGTGACTTTTCCCCGATTTAAAATTTTGGCTTTCAAGGTTTCATGATCCCTGACGTCAAGAGTTCCTGTCCTCTCGAACTCCTGATCTCTGATTTGACGATTTTCCAATACGGCTCTTTACGCGTTATCCCTCCTGGCTAAACTCCCGGCCCATATGATCATTATCCCATAAGACCGCAACCTTATCTCCTATCGGGGTTTCGGACTTCACAAAGCCAAAATGCCTAAACCTCTTGTCATCAGGATTTCCGATTCTCCGAATCTCGATTTCCCGATAGACGACTTTCCTTTCGGGACTTTTCCCGAGATCTTCGATTGCTACCACGCGTCCTCCTCTGATGGACGGTTCTGATCACCTCTCACGATTTCGCGACTTCTGATACTCCAGACGTTTTGTCTCCAATATTTGCGAAACGTCGAACCCCGATGTGCCGCTTTGACTTTTCTATCGGGACTTCCCCCAATAGCATGGATTGCTGCCACGCGCCCTCAACGAATGGACGGTCCCGATTCAATCTTGCGATTTCGGGATTTTTGATTCCTCGATGACAAAATCCTTTGTCAACTCAAAACCCCGGTAGCCGATATACCGACTTGTCGCTCGATCTTTGCCATGTGTCTCAATTGATGGATGGCTCAGATCAAATCTCGAGACTTCGCTAGGTGCAAAGTCAAAAACGCTCACCTATGTGAGTCCTGGTGTCCGGATCTCCGAATTGGATGATCGCGTGACACGCGTCCTTCCTCAGATAGACGGCTCAGATTCCCTCTCGCTATTTCGGAACTTGAAATGTCCCGACCTTCTCGACATCGAGAACTCCGATATCCCGAACACCGATATCCCGATAAGTCAAATCCTTTCGGGAATTTCTTCTCCCTGTTCACGAGGGCTTAACTCCCTCGCAACTCTCGACAGATACAATGGTAGTCGGGTATTTTGCTCAAGATCTGACGGCTCAGATCATCTCTTCTCCTACTCACTCTCTGGACGTGAAATCGATGGTCCAGATCCTTCTCTCCTGTCGATTTGGCGGCTGGATTTTCTCCCTCCTGAGCTTGCACACTTCTTCCTAGCCTTAGGAGAATTTCAAGTATCCCAAAGGCATCGACCTTTGTCTTCTTTTGCTCTTTCATCTCCTCGACTCTGGGCTTCTCCACGCGTATGAAACGCTAACTCCTCCTGAGCTTTTCTTCAAGTCCTTGAAGATTCTGACGTCTGCACCCCTTACAGATTCCTCGAACGCAAAGTGCTATCTCTTCTAAGCTTCTCAAGTACTTAGACCCCTAAGGGATTTTATCCTTCTTCCTTTCTCCTGCAGATGGAGAATGTAATGCCTTCCTGGCTATCTTTATGCTCAAGCAACCTCTTTTTGATCCTTTAGGGTGTTCAGTAACCCTACGAAGATCCCTCAATGGACTCTTCCTTCACATTATAGAACTCAAAGAGTTCTCTTCTCCTATGCCTGTCTGCACAATGTCTCAATGTCGTCCTGGTAGAGTGTCTTCTCTCATAGAACGTTCAGCAGTTCTGTACTTTTCTGTGCACCTATGCACTTGCTCAATGCCCACCTGGCAGAGCTCTCGGAATCCTCAGTGATTCTGGTTCTCCATGAACTCACGATAGAGTTCTTCCTTCGTGCACTCCTTGCACCTGCTCAATGCCCACCTGGCAGAGCTCTACAGAATTCACAGCAGAATCTTGTCTGCAACTGTGTCTCTCATACACAGCCTTTCCTCCAAGGTGTTTAGCAACCTTGAGGTATTTCTCCCGAGCTGTTGACTTCAGTGCTTGTGCCACAGCACGTCTTTGTCTGAACCCACAGAATTCAGAAGTGCATCCTCTGTGCACGGCTATCAGAACTCACAGTGTTCTATCACACCCTCCTAGTGTGAAGCCTCAAAGACCTCTCAAGCCTGAAATCAAGAACTCCTGCAAATGCAAACCTACAGCATACATCTACAGCATATAATAACACTCACAAACATTCATTCAACACAGAATACATGCAGGAAAAACTGCTTCTGTTGTATTAAAAATGGCAAATGCCTATTTGTACAAGGTGTTCTTGAGCACGGCCTGTAACAAGGTCTTGGCTCTTCTCTCTTCTTCTCTCTACTCGCAGATTCTCTATCACAGCTAACTCTTATCTATTCTCACACACTTACAAAATGGGTTACTAAAATCTCTTTTATCGTAGGGGGCTCTTTGAGCGCTTCCCTCCAGATCTCACCTACCCTATTCAATTACATTGAATGGGTTGTCTAGTCCAGCATCTGGATCTAGATCTCAGCCTTACAAACATTAAAGGCCTTCCTATCTAATGCCTGCATAGAAGCACGACGCTATGGCTCAATAGCCTAAACATTTAATTACATTCAATTTCAAAATAGAAGATGAGGGTTGCGCCTCTCTTCCTCCTTGAATGCACGCGCTTGACGCATTGGTTGGATGGCTGGCTGACATGGAGAGATGCTCCTACATCAATGCGTGTCTTCTTGAATGGGCAACCGAGATCCACTTCGGGTCTCCGGGATACGAGAAAATAAAATATCAAACTTATTTTTCCTTCTGTGTTTTCACCCAGAGCTGTGGATCTGACAACGCGTGGCTATTGTTGATCAATGAATCAGATTCACTTCGGGCCTTCGGGCACTTCGGGAACTTCAGGCCTCTAAGACCTTGAGGAGGAACTATCGCTAAGATCAACATCTCCCTGTTGATTTTGAGATCAATGGTACACGATTGCTTCAGGAGTTCGAGCTTCGGCTCTTCGGAAGTTTTATGCACTTCTCACTTTGAAACTCCTGAAGCTCATTTCTCTGAACACTTGGATCGGATGCCACTTGTCCCTCTTGAGATCAATGACTCATGCTCACTCCAGGCCTCTAGTTTTTGGACCTTTTGCTCTGGCGCTATATTTCACACGACTTTGAACTTTCGAATGCCCATGAGCCACTGATTCGAACTGCTCCTGGAATCTCCCCCACTGAAAGATTAAAATTGCCTATTGCTTTTAAGCCCAAAATGGGTTTCTTTGTATGTCGTCCTTTGTGTCCATGGTTGCGGTCTGCACAATCAAGAATCTAGACGACTGGTTGTGGGCAGGGAAAACAGGGAGACCCATGACTGAAAAAGAAGACAAGTGTTCATCCTTTGGGGAAAACAGAGGGGTTTGGGGCCGAGACTCCTTTCGGGTAGGAAATTAAGGGAAACCAAGGCGCACAAATGAACAAGGGCACACAGAAGACAAATTTACACACTGAAAGGGGACAAGCTTAAGACTTGTCGATTCAAAAAGGATAGAGACAGGGAAAAATTACAGACTTAGGTAGAAACCAGGAACCCACAAGACTCTGACAAGTTCATGTGATAAAATTTGTCTCTATGGGGGATGACATGCTCCCTGTGAGCTGCCAAGAACACATAGTTTTAGTGCCTTAGTTGTTGGGCTATGGAGTCTCTTATTGAAAATGAAAAAATCAAAATCAAAACAAAAGCGAGTGGCATTTACAATGGGGAACACCGGTCACGGCCTAAACAAAAAATTTCTTGAGAAAATGCCCATTGATAGGGCCACCCAAAACCTCAGAATCCTCCAAGTTCTGCAATTCATAAGTGTTGTTCAGAAAAACCTCAGAAATCTTAAAAGGGCCAATCCATAAGGATTCAAATTTACCATGTTTTCCCTTGTCTTTCTTGGGTGCATCCCATTTGAGCACCAGATCCCCCAGCTGGAAATTCTCCTTGCTTGCGCTCTTGTCAAAAGATCGTTTTATTTTATGTTGATGGTCTTGTGCTTTGTCAAGCAACTGCTCCCTGGTTTGTTGCACTTCTACCAGCTGTAGTATCCTCCTGACCATGTCATCAGGTTCTCCTTGGTAGTCCTGGAGGAACTTCGCCACAGGAAAAGTAAGTTGAGCAGGAAAGATTGCCTCAACATCGTACACTAGCTGGAAAGGAGAAATGCCCAGTGATATTTTTGTAGTAACTCTGTCATCCCACAATGCAAACTTCAGCTTCGAATCCCAGGATTTCTTGTTCTATTTTAACAGCTTCTTGATGATCTTTATGAGGCTCTTGTTAGAAGACTCTGCTAATCCATTTCCCTGAGGGTAGTAGGGAGTAGAGTGGACTAGTGTGATCCCATACTGCTCACATAAATTACTTAATGGCTCAGCTCTAAAAGAGGCAGCATTGTTTGTAACGATCCTGTTTGGACAGCCAAATCTGGACATGATGTCTTCAAGGAAACTTATGATTACTTTATGAGAGGCACTCCTTGTGGGGATGGCTTCTATCCATTTGGTAAAATAATCAGTGGTAGTCAAGATCCACCTGTGTTGGCCACTTTGAAACTCCCAAAGGTCATTTCTCCAAACACTTGGATCGGATGCCACATGTCCCCCTCGAGATCAATGGCTCATGCTCACTTCAGGCCTCCGATCTTTGGACCTTCTTCTCTGGCGCTATACTTCGCGTGACTTTGAACTTCTGAATTCCTATGAGTCGTTGATTTGAACTGCTCCTTGAATATCCCCTACTGAAAGATTAAAATTGCCTATTGCTTTTAAGCCCAGAATGGGCTTCTTTGTATGTCGCCCTTTATGTCCATGGTTTTGGCCTTCAGGATCAAGAATCTAGATGACTGGTTGTGGGATGGAAAAACAGGGATACCAGTGACTGAAAAAGGAGACGAGTTTTCATCCTTTGGGGAAAATAGAGGGGCTTGGGGCCGAGACTCCTTTCAGGTAGGACATTAAGGTAAACCAGGGTGCACAAACAAACAAGGGCACACAGAAGATGACTTTACATGCCGAAAGGGGACAAACTTAAGACTTGTCGATTCGAAAAGGATAGAGATAGGGAAATATTATAGAATTAGGTAGAAACCACGAACCCACAAGACTCTGACAAGTTCATGTGATAACATTTGGCTCCAAAGGGGATGGCATGCTCCCTGTGAGCTGCCAAGAACGTGCAGTTTCAGTGCCTTGGTTGTTGGGCTATGGAGTCTCTTATTGAAAACAAAAAAATAAAAAACAAAACAAAAAGGGAGTGGTATTTACAATGGGGAATGTCGGTCATGACCTAAGCAAAAAATTTCTTAAGAAAATGCCCATTGAAAAGGCCACCCAAAACCTCGGAATTCTCCAAGTTCTACAATTCATAAGTGTTGTTCAAAAAAACCTCAGAAATATTGAAGGGGCCAATCCATAAGGCTTCAAATTTACCATGTTTTCCATTGTCTTGCTTGGGTGCATCCCATTTGAGCACCAGATCCCCCAGCTGGAAATTCTCCTTGCTTGTTGTCTTGTCAAAAGCTCGTTTTATTTTCTGTTGATGGTCTTATGATTTGTCAAGCAATTGCTCCCTAGTCTGTTGCACTTCTACCAGCAGCAATATCCTCCTGACCATGTCATCAGGTTCTCCTTGGTAGTCCTGGAGGAACTTTGCCACATGCAAAGCAAGTTGAGCAGGAAAGATTGCCTCAATGTCTTACACTAGATGGAAAGGAGAAATGCCCTGTGATATTTTTGTGGTAACTCTATCAACCTACAATGAAAAATTCAGCTTTGAATCCTGGGCTTTCTTGTTCTCTTCTAACATCTTCTTGATGATCTTTATGAGGCTCTTGTTATAAGACTCTACTGATCCATTTCCCTGAGGGTGGTAGGGAGTAGAGTGGACTAGTGTGATTCCATACTGGTCACAGAAATTACTTAATGGATCAACTCTGAAAGAGGTGGCATTGTCTGTAACGATCCTGTTTGGACAGCCAAATCTAGACATTATGTCTTCAAGGAAACTTATGATTACTTTATGAGAGGCACTCCTTGTGGGGATGGCTTCTATCCATTTGGTAAAATAGTCAATGGCAATCAAAATCCACCTGTGTTGGCCACTTGAGGTCGAGTGGATTTCTCCAATGAAGTCAAGACCCCACTGCTGAAAAGGTCCAGAAACTGCTACAGGCTTCAAAGGAAACGATTTGATTTGTTTCTTTCTAGAAAACTTTTGACACTTGGTACAGGATCTGATCTTTGCACCAATTTCAGTAAAAATACTGGGCCAGAAATACTTATCTCTAAGGATCTTATACGCTGTGGTCCTCCAAAATTGATGTCCACCACATGAGCTATCATGAAAATCAATCATTTCCCTTTGGGATTCTTGTGGGTCCAGACATATCAAAAAAACTCCCAGAGGGTCCTTCCAGTACAACACCTGATCAATGATACAATACTTGATTGCTTTGAGTTTCAAATCTCTCGCCTTGTTTTTGTCCAAACCATCAGGAGGCCTCAACTTCTGCAGAATGTATATGATATATTTATACCAAGGGCATCCTGCTAATTTGGGGTTTTCATGAGAGTCTTCACCAGCAATCTCAACTTGCTAATTTTCTGAGTCTATATTCATGAAATTAACCCCCAATGCCTCACAATTTGATTCAGCCAGTAACCTATCTAAACCTTGACCTTTCACCAACCATGTGGGTTTGATTTCTAGGTCAAACTCCAGAATCTTGGCGATCCACTTGCTTCTTTTCCCATCTATATCGGGTTGGATCAGTATCTCCTTTACTGAAGCCGAGGGGATATATGCAATATTTTTTGAGTGCAGAATATAGATTTTGAAATCCTTGAGGGCTTTCACCAAAGCATAAGCCTGCTTTTCCATGATACCATATCTCGTTTCTGCATCTCTCAATGCTCTACTGAAAAAGGAAATAGGTTGTTCCAGCCCATCTGAATTTCTTTGTAGCAGAACATAAGCTAATGTATCTAATGAAGCGAAGGAAAATATCAGACATTCCTTGGAATAGTCTGGGATGCTGAGCACAATTGATTCAATCAATGCCCTCTTGATTTGGTTGAAAGAATTTAT
>JASDQU011401568.1:12051-22259 GCA_032191745.1 Picea mariana | reverse complement strand
CAGAGATCCGGTTGTACCCGAAGAAACCATCGACCATAGACATCCTGGATGAACCAGTGACTCTCTACAAAATGTGCTCCATTTTCGGCAAGGGGTAGTTATCCTTTTTGGATCTCCTGTTTAAATTTATGAAATCAACACACAACCTGATTTCCCCATTCTTCTTCTTGACATGAACAAAATTAACCACCCACTCTGAAAATATCATAGGGATGATGATTTGTGCATCCAACAGCTTCTTGACTTCCTTTTCCATAATCGGTAGCAGCATGGAATTTATTTGTCCGAGCTTCTTCTTGAAAGGTTTGACATCTTCTTTCAAAGGGATTTTGTGTTCAATGAAGCTGGTGTCATATGTTCTCAAATCCTTGTATGTCCAAGCAAAAACATCAGCGAACTCCTTCAAGAGTCTGACATATTCATCCCTTTGTTCTTTTGACAAACTGCTAGATAATTTGACCCATTTGGGATCCTCCTTCGTCCCTAGATTTCATTTAGTCACCTCAGCCTCTTTAGCTGATCCTTCGACCTTTACAACAACATCATTTCTATCAAACAATATCTCCAAAGGGACAAGCCCCTTTGGAATTTGGTTGCTAGGTAACTGAACAATATGATGGTTAGCAATCTTATTTATAAAAACCTCAGCATGCAGGATTTCTTCAGACTCTTGATCCTGATCAATATGCATATCATAAAATTCATCCACATTCTCAAGGAAATTCTTAATCTCAATATCATCCTCAAATACCTTCCACTGTTTGACGTTGTTAGGAATAGAGGGTATGTATTTTATCTCCACCTCATACTTGACTTTGGGGCGAAAAGGGACCTTGAAATTACTTACTGAGACAACCAAGGAATCTGCGACAGAGTTCTCCTCCCTTGGAACAAATGAAATATTAAAATCCAAGAAGAAGCTTTCAATCATATCCCATACTTCATTTCTATAGGACCTTAACCTCGAGTTCTTAGCCTGATATAGATTTATGACTTGATGAATGATCAACTCAACATCTCCAAACATTGCTAGCTCCTCCATTTTCATGTCTTTGGCAACTCTCAAACCCAAGACAAGATCCTCATATTTTTCCACGTTGTTTATTGTTTCAAATTCCAACTTGCAGGATAGAGATATGGTCTCTTGGGAGGGGGAAATAAAAACTACTACGGCACCAACACTTTCCTTAGAAGAGGCTCCATCAAAAAACATTTTCCACACAAAGGTCTTGGGGGGAGGCTCTTTGCAAAAGGTAATATGTTGCTTTCTAATTTCAATAGGAGGTCGAGGAACATCAGAGAGATGCAAAATACTAGTTCCTAAATCAGTATCAACTGAGAAAATGGGGTGGTTGATGGGATTGCTTTCATCATTGATAATGTAGGAAATTTTTGCTTCTCTATAAAGCCTTCTATGTTCCCCTCCAAATACAAGGATGGTGGCATATGACAGATCCATCTGCAAAGTTCCCCCTAGTCTTTTGATCCATGATCTAGACAAAAGCATCCCAAACTTAGGAGGAACATTGACTACCACTATATCCATGACCACACTCTTCATTGGCAATTGGAACAAGGAGACGGCCAGGTCTTTAATAACCCCAAGGCATTTCACTTTTCTGGAATCAAATGAATACAAGTCATGGTAGGTTTTTGTAACTTCTAACCCCAACTCATCCATGACAATTTTAGGCATAATATTGTGAGGTGCTCCTGAATCCATCAAGCAATTGTGCAATACCTTATCATGGATGTTCAATGATGTATAAAAGGGAGGTGAGGAATCATATCTATCCTCTACCAAAGGGCCTAGTATAATAGTTGGCCTTTCATCTTGAAGGTTGGCTGAGTCCATGGAATGAGATGAAGGTTCGGGCTACCACACTTTGGAGAGGCACCTTCTGAAGTCCTCAAACTTGATCAACCATGAAATAGGTACGGGGATCCTAATCTTTTGAAACTCCTTCTCTAAAATATATGAGGAGGGAGGCTTCATAATATCCTTCACTTCTGAGATAAGGCCTTTGACCACTGATGGGGGGTCTTGCACCTTCTTTTCTTTACTATTGTCTGCCACCTCTTTAGCAGGATTCTCAGTTCTGGTAGGCTGGTAAAAAATATCAAGCTTCCCCTCTTTCTTTTTTGACCTCAGATTATATTTATTTGGATGATTGCTAGCCCTTTCCCCTTTACTCAGCTCAATTAATTGACTATCCATGAGAGACTCCTCATATGCAGCTTGGGTTAAATGAGGAAATGAGGAGGTGTCCCCAATATAATGAATTTTAGGATCAAGCTCTTCTTCCTCTCCTTCTTCGTCAGTAACAAACTTATTTTGGAGAGGAGCTTGAATTTTCTGATCATCTCTATCTTTTTTTTCTTTGATCTCTTTGGATGATTTTGGGGGCATTGTTTGGTATTTTGAAGCTACCCCTATTATCATCATTTTGGGGATACCTGTAGCTTTGCTTTGCTTCCAAATTCAACCTTTCCACCTTATCAGAAAGTGATTTTATCATCCCGATGATTTCATCTTCTGGGGGGTGAGAAACAGAGGAATCAGAAGCTGAAGCTTCAGATTTACCTCTTCTCCTGTCTCTATCAGAATTGCTTCTGAGTTTTTCTACTGCTAATAGATTAGATTCTACTTCAAGGGTTGCATCTTGCATGTGGACCAATGAGGTGGCCCTTCTCTCTCTCAACAGGAGGAAAAACTCGGGTTCAAAAACATTAGCATAGGTAACCATGGGAAAGATTTCAATAGGTTTTATTTCAAGGGAAATCTTACCATACATCCTATTGAATCTTTTTGAGAAATCTGAAACAAACTCCGCGTATTTCCTCTTAAGCGCCCCAAACTCTGTAATATAATAAAGAAAATATTTTTTATCCCCCCAATGTCTTAAAAATGTATCATCTAGGGCTCGAATCCCATCAATAGATCTCGAGGCCAAGCCCCTAAACCATTTCCTAGCCTCACCATTAAGGCTATGGAAAAAAACTCTCATCCATACATACTGATTCAAGATGTCATGATTATCTGCAAAACTGTAAAAGGCTTCAAGGTGTTCCTCTACAGTTATGCTTTCCTCCCCCGTCAAATTGGGCAACTCCTTAAGGTAGCCTTTAGACAAGATATTATTCAGAGGCTGAGGTAAGATGAGAGGGGCGTATTTGGCAGCCACTATGTCATCCATCCCGTCTCTAGGAAAATTAGCACCTGCCATTGGGATGTGAACTAGAGGAGAACTAGGGGGAGATGGGGTTTGAACAGGGGAAACTAGAATTGTGTTTTTGGGAGAAAAAAGAAAAGGTTGAGCATTAGGAGATAAAGATGAGGGGGTAGAGGTAACAGAGGTTTCCCCTTATGTAACTGAAACAAATCTAATAGGAGGAGTAGTAGTAAAGTCTAGAGTAGGAACGTCTTATAAGGTCAAATCTCTCTCCTTCCACTTCACAACTTCGGGGAGAAAGGGGTGTCAAATCTCTCTCCTTCCAAACCAAGAATAGGAGGGGATAACTCGGCAGCAAAACTCCAAAAACTTAAATTTCTTGAAACTCCAACAGTTTGTATAATAGGAGAATCAGAAACAGTTACTGGAGTTTGTAAAGAGGGATTATGCAAATTATCAGAAAAACTTGGTACAACAATGGAGGTACCCTTTTGAGCGGTCTTTCCCTTTCTAACAATTTCCTCTAGGTTAGCTTCAGGCATTGCTAGAGGCAGCAATGAAGTGGACCTCATGTGTCTGCCTTTAGGAGATAGAACTGAAACAGTGGAGTCAAAACAGTGGAGTTGTCGGGTGCAAGTTGAAATCTTCAATGGCACTGATATATGATGCACCTTCAGAATCAGAGCTTCTTTGTCATTCTATCCCAGGGAAACATCTTCAATTCATCTTCGGCAATAGCGCCATGAATGTTAGAACTGAGAGTCACCCTCAAATTGTGGGAGGATAAGCCCAGTACCCATCAGAGTTTTTGGTGGATGTTTGGTTTATATGAGTGGAGGATAATGGACAAAACTCAATATATGAATGATGTTCAACACAGAACTGGACAAGAAATGTACACAGAAGTGAGGGCCACAACTAACTTCAGTTAGTGAATTGAGTTTAAGTGTGAACATAGGGGAGACTTAGTGAGAAAGGTGGACAAGACTGCTATGAGAATTAGGCCTTCAAGAATCTTGGAGAAGAAAAACTTAAACTCAAGATCACTCTTAAGCTCAAGTTTCAGACACTAAAATATGTCCAAACAACACAGCCACAAAAACACAATGATCAAACCTACATCACCATGCGGATATAGCAACTTGACTGTATCCTCAATGCCCGAGTCATTCAGTGTAAGAGGGAAAAATATCACAAGGAAGTTGACTAAAATTGGTCATGATATCGGTGCAATCAAACCTACATTACAACATCATAACAACCCTCGACTGGATCCTCCATGCCCGAGTGTTTTAGCACAGGTTTTTGCAAAGATATTAAAAGAGGCAGACTTCTATTAATCTGAAAGTCTCAAATCTTATACATAACCAGAGAACAGTTCTGGCATCAAAACATTACAAAATAGGGAGCTCTGCTCAACCAGTTGACAACCATAACAAAATGTAAAAACTATCTATTTTATACTCAGAACAGTGCCCGACTATTAGGATTGTAATTTGATCACTAAAATCAAAGCTTTGCGTCGGCGAATTCTTCTGTCAGACTGAACATGCATCCCTCTGTCAAATGTAAGCTCAGATCAACATGGGTCTGCAAGGAAATATGCTCGCAAGGGTACCACGGGCTGATGGTTCAATCCCCACGGTTGAGCCTTCCATGCCTACCATTTATGGGGTGAGTCGAGGTTTCAACCACCAACCTACCTTCCATTAATTGCTTTTCCTTGGAGATTCAACAACACTTAATTCTCAGGGGTGTGACCACTTGCTGCTCTCAGAAAGGATGCCATATAAAGATGAAATTGCGGGGCCACTTAGAGGTGGTTTGGGTTTAGACTACTTTTGGGCCTGCAATCCATCACATTTCTCCACATGGTATTTTCTCCATATCATGTTTTCCATTGCGGGACCGCTCAAGAAAAATATTGCTCAAGCATGTTGCATCCCCGAAATAGATTGTGGTCATTGATCTGGTCACAATCTAATATCTGGGCACACCGGCTAGATTTGGCACCACCACCAAGCTTACTCGCCCACCACTTTAGGATCTGCCAAAATTGTGCTTTGGGGTGGGGCTCTACCTTTGGAGCTGAACAATAACACCTCCCGGAGGATGATTTGACGTGGAGGCCAGATGTCACCATGTTGATGTGTCGCGGATGGAGAGGTAGCATGTGTCACTTGAAAACAGGTTGGAGGCATGTCTGAGAATACTTGAAAAGAGTGCCACATGTCAAAACCATAAGGGTGTCACCTGTCTATGCTGATAGCCGACATGCATTTGGTTCTCCAGGGCTCGGGGGATAGCTCCTGTTCACCTGCTATGATGTTACCCGAAGCTATGGATCTGACGACACGTGGCTCTTTGAATTGGACGACCAAGATCCAATCCAGGTCTCCGGGCTCCAGGAGAATCAAAACTCAAACCTGGGCTTCCAAGTGATTTTACTCGGAGCCATGTATCTGATGACACATGTCTTCTTGAATGGGCAGCCGAGATCCACTACGAGTCTCCGGGCTCCGGGAAAATCAAATCTCAAACTTATTTTTCCTTCTGTGTTTTCACCTAGATTTATGGATCTGATGACACGTGGCTATTGTTGATCAATGACTCGGATTCACTTTGGGCCTTCGGGCACTTTGGGCCTTAGGGACCTTGGGGAGGCACTGTCGCTAAGATCAACAGCTCATTGTTGATTTTGAGATCAATGGCCACGATTGCTTCGGGAGTTTAGGATTCATCTCTCTGAAAGTTTTATGCACTTCTCACTTTGAAACTCTTGAAGCTCATTTCTTTGAACACTTGGATCAGATTCCACCTGTCCCCCTCAAGATCAACGACTCATGCTCCCTTCAGGCCTCCAGTATTTGGACCTTCTGCTCTGGCGCTATATTTCACGCGACTTTGAACTTATGAATTCCCGTGAGCCGCTGATTCGAACTGCTCCTGGAATCTCCCTCGTTGAAAGATTAAAATTTCCTACTTCTTTTAAGCCTGAAATGGGCTTCTTTGTATGTCTCCCTTTGTGTCCATGGTTGCGGCCTGCACGATCAAGAATCTGGAAGACTGGTTGTGGGTTGGGAAAACAGGAAGACCCGTGAATGAAAAAGGAGACGAGTGTTCATGCTTTGGGGAAAACAGAGGGGTTTGGGGCCTAGACTCCTTTCGGGTAGGACATTAAGGGAAACTAGGGCACACAAACGAACAAGGGCACACAAAATATGACTTTACATGCCGAAAGGGGACAAACTTAAGACTTGTCGATTCGAAAAGGATAAAGACAAGGAAAAATTACAGACTTAGGTAGAAACCACGAACCCACAAGACTCTGACAAGTTCATGTTATAACAGAGAGTATGAAAGTCATGGGAATCTGGCATACTGGAGGATTTATTTAATTTAAGGGTTCTTAGTTGGCACAAAGGAGACTTTCTTTTAATAGAATTATGTTTTGTTATGTTTTGTTTTTTTTTAGTGTAGAAAAGCTAGGTATATGTAGATGTGTGTCTGTTTAGCTAGCATAAAGGGTATTTAGAATGCATTTGATGTGGATAGAATCTTCAAACAACTGAACATAGCAAATCCATCACAGATTTAGAAGCATACCAGTCCAATATTGAACTCCAATTTTGAAGGTATTCCTTGCGAAGTGGGGGAAAAAACTAAGGTAAGACCTGCTTGTATGTTGAATATAAAGAGGAGGTAGCTTCAAATAGAAACAAGAAATATTTATACTAAAGTATGCATAAGAAGCAACTTCTAATAGAATCTTCAAACTAAAAAATGCATAGAGGACAATTACAAGACCAAAAATGTGCATAGCTCTACCTTATTGATATTGTTGGATTGTTTGTCTTGCAATAGAAATTGATGTAGCAATTCATAGCTTAGTATAATGGAATGCACTAGCCATCAATGTATCAGATCATAGATTACTGTAATGGAATGCAATAGGTTGATTGGGGAGGAGGATGGAATTTATTTTCCTTGGATAAGGATGGAGGTGATGAATGATCATAAAATTGGATTTAGAAACCAAGGTAATGAGTATTGCTGAGGTGGTCTTGTCAAGGCACTGCGGTGGTGACTATAGGGCACTGTCATAAGGTGGAGGCGGTGGTTGTAGAGGTCTTATGAAGGCGTTGTGGCGGTGGCTATAAGGTGTTGTCAAACGGTGGAGGCGATGGTTGCATAGCACTCTCATATGGTGAGGTGGTGGCTGTATATTTGTCAGACAATGGAGGTGGTGGATGTAGAAAGGAAGAAATTTATTACAATCATATTGACACGAACTAAGGGTGCAATAAGACTTCGAAATATTTGGTCAATGAAATAATAGATAAATGATATTAAAAAATCAATTTTAAACAATGTTTTTTTTTAAAACTTTGGGTAAATGGATGCATATACTATGGTCATCCATCAACTAATAACAGTCAATGCTAACTCAAATATATATATTTTCGCACTAATAATAGTCAACTCTAACTCAACTCTATATACCAGTCTTTTGGCAGGTATAATGAGTGCATGGGTGCAGGGTTTCTGATCCAGATTATTTTCAGCACAAAATGAGAGCGGAGATATAATAAAGAAATGCACAGAGATATCCCAGATATTCAATAATATAACATAAATGTATCATATATGCAACCATAAACACATATATACAGTAATACATGATTTCTATTAATGAAATAAATGTACAAAGACTGTAAAAATATAGAGTGAAAGAATCGCTAGAATGGTGGCAGCTTATCTCTAAGAAGAGATGTGACGACTACTCACATTCACAAGAAGATGATTACAATGAGGCTCTGAAGGCCTTTTTACAATAAAAAGGAATTCCAAAAACCTAACCCTAGGAGATGAAGCACCAAAAGTCATGTGGGCCCCATTTGGGTAAGTTAGTACATCAACTTCCTGGGGTCGAAACTTTTGCATACGATCTTCGTTTTAGGCGCATGATATCTCGTTGGAAAGGTATCGTCGATGAGATTGATATTGGGGGATAAATCATTCCTTTATCTATCATTGAGAATATCTATCCCGAAAAACCTTCATTTAGGCCCTCAAAATGGCCCCGAAATTTAAAACTACTAAAAATAGTAAATTGTCAAAATTGCCAAAAAATTGTTTTGAGCCAGTTGGAAAAGGTGGGTGGCCACCGATATCCACCTAGATCAATCCTCCCTCCTTAGTAAAAAATGTTCTCAATTGTGTTAAGTGCCCGAGGGAGAGGGAAAAGCGTTTGCTGAATTTGCATCTTGGTGAGCTGCTTGCCTTGTTGGAGACGTCGCACTGCTCAGTTTGTGGAAATTTGTCACGAACCTGTTAAGGCTGAGGCTGTTTAACAAGTCGATCTACACGAGAGGACGATGTGCAAAAGGAATCTTTGCACTTTGCTGCAACCTTGTCGACCTACTTCTGTTGGATAGAAAGTGCTTGGGGCGAGGCTGTAGTGGTTGCAGTGTCCTTCTGTTCCCCTTTTGAACAAATTGTGAAGAAGCTGAATTTTGCAGTATGAGATACTACCTTGTGGCACTATTTAGGTGGAACAATAGTTGGAACTACCTCTGGTATTCTGTAGAGATGACCCCCTAGAGAAATAATGACATTGTGGGGTCGAGACTCATAAACAACATGGCGTCTCCACATATATGGCTGGCCCAAGAGAACATCACAGACATCCAGTGGGGAAACATCACATAATACCCCATCCTTGAAGGGCTATATGTCGTATGACAATCAACACTATTGGCTGACATGAAGATCTCATCCTTGGCAAAGCCACCCGATGTTGTATGGTTGTGGGTGTGGTGTTGTCGACAATCCCAACTATTTGACAACCTCTGCTAAGATGAGGTTCTTATGATTTATGCTATCAGCAATAAAATGCAGCGGGGTCCCCTTCACCCACATTTGTGAATGAAAAAGGTGCTCCCCCTCTTCTGGATTTGTTGGTTCTTCTGGTTGAATTGTTGCGGTCGCGACAATAGCAGTGGGGTCTGCATCAATGATCTGTCCTTTACCAGTATTTTCAGAATTAGATTTTGAATCAGGGTCTAGCGTCTTGTCTTTGATATCGACCACCAATCACTATTTTGAGCGACACTCATCAGTGTTGTTCCAAGGGCTTTTTTTGGAAATCGCACCATTTTTCGGTGTCCTTCTTTGTCTTCCCGTGACCCTTATTTTCTTGTGGCTTGGACTGGTTTTTGGGAGATTGTTTGTCAGGGCCGTATTTTTCATACTTTGGTTGTTGTGGATTTGCAGACCCGAACTCTCATTTGTTCTGGTGCTTAAATTTCTTCTCAATTTTAATAGAATATCAATAAGAAACACTAAGTGATGAGATGTGCAGAAAATCCATTTCAGTTTGGATGTATTTGTGTAGAGCCCCACGGTATTTCAGAACCAAATTTCGTTCAGAGTCTTTGATACCCAGCTTGGTGCACAAGGTATGGAAGGTATTGGTGAACTCTAGAACTACTTGGCCCCTCTCTTGGCGCAGTGTGGTCCATCTCATGTACTGGTCCTCATAGTCGCCAACAGGGTAATACTGTTCCTTTACCGCATCCACAAAAAAATCTCAAGTGGGCTCGGCCCCATATATTCCAGACTCCTCTGTGGAACTCTTCTCCCAATAAGTTTCCCGCCAATGTTTGACATGGGGGAGATCTTTAAGGAGTGTGAATGTGATATTTTCTCTGTCAGAAAAATTGTGAACAGAGAAATAACCTTCTAGCAGGTTTAACCATTTGTCTAAGGCTTATGCATCTATATGTCCTTCAAATACAGGAATATCAAAATTAAATTGTACCTTGAAAGGCGAGGTGCCTACAAAGTGGTCGTTTGATGAAGATGCGCCTGTTTCTATCAGTATGCGTTGAAGGATGTAGGAAAAATTCTCCATCATTTCGTCCCTCTGTCACGTGAGAGCTTGCTCAAGCAACAGACTGATAGGATCGTCTGCTCCGTCATTTTTCTTTTCTTCTGCCATTGAGGGTTTCTTGGGTGTGTGAGAGATATTTT
>JASDQU011401567.1:23104-44062 GCA_032191745.1 Picea mariana | reverse complement strand
CTTACCATTTCCTTATCGTTTTTTGAATTTCCATCTTTGATTTCCAATGTATATTATGTGCCTAATTTCTTTGCACTAGTGACAATTGCACCTATTGTTCCAAGCACATAATGTTCTCTTATTGCTAAAATTCTTCTAATTGAAGCTTTTGGTATGAAGTTGTACTCCTGATAGATAGGTGCTATGTTTTCTATGCTAATCTCTTGTTCCACTAGAAAAACACATTCAACTTCGCTATGATCATAATTTGTTTTGGGTGCAATTTTGAAATTTGTAATATGAATGGATTTCCCTGGCAGGAGTTTTGCTTGATGTTGTTCAATGAAATTAGCATTGACATTCAACGTTACTGTCATCTCACCTTTCCTATCTGTTAAATTTTCTCGCAAAAGCTCAGTTGAATTTTCTGATTTGTTAAGTATTGCTCTATATGTGACAACGACATTGCCATGGAAAACTTTCCCAAATTTTCAACTAGTCAACTCTTCAATGCTAATTGGGACATAAGCTATTTGTTTATTCCTATACATGGTAATAAAATACAAGTCAACATACGAATGTTGGAAGGAGATATTTGAATCCATATTTTGCAATCTCTACCTTTTGTTTTCTATTTCGAATGTTGTTGTTTTGTTTTGTTTGTCTACACTGCTTTTTCTCATGTTGTCATGGACCAAACAATATTTGTTGTATTAGAGCAAGATCTAGAGAATCTGAACATATAGCATAAAGAAGATTGCATGTTAGGAAAAAGTGTAAGATAAATAATATAATTATATTTGGAAACATATTTTTGAATACAGTTAAAGCAAAAAATTTCAAATGAACATATCGACTGGCAAAGGTGGATTTCTAATAAAGGAACCAACGTGAAGTTATTGGGGGCTCCAGTTGAAGTAGCAATTTCCAAAACACACACTAATAAGATCAACCACCTAGAATTTATAACTTATTGTATTGCTATCAATTGTTTAGCCATAAGATGTCTCTTCAAGACTGTAGTTCGAACAAAAGAATTTGTCATCAACAAACAATAATTGATAGTGTCAAGCATCAAATGAAACATATCATAATCAACAAAGATTTGAAATATGCATTCAACAAATGAAACTTCTTCGATGAAATTAAGAAATCTCAAAACAATAAAAGTATATTTATAATATTGATAACACAAATACTATAGACAAAATTTGGAATGAAATTTAAAACACATGTCCTTGATAAACTCTATTGAACAGTTGAAGTGTCAATTTAGATCTATAAACAATCTCAACTAAAGGAAGTAAAGTATGACCATCTAGCAATAAACGTTTTTTGGGTGAAATTGTTAATAAATAGAAAACCGATTGGGAAAATAGTGAGAATTTTTCTCATGGATTTGTATGCTAATTGTTGTGTCTATTAGGTTTTCATCAATGTAAGGGTATTGATCTCTTGTCAAGGAGATCAAATTTGTTTGATATTAGATCTACTTGTTTGGTGCTAGTAAGTTTGTAGATGTTGGGTTTACATAAGAGCTATATTTTACTAGGATGGGCTAAGATGGGAACTTTTTTATTAAGTTTTAGAAGAAGTCAATAAGGAAGTGAATCTTAGAGATTTTGATGGGGCAACTTAAAACTATACTCGACTACATATTCCATAACAATTATAGATGCACAAGGAATAAATAACATAGTAGCACGGTAGACCTTGGCTATGAAAACAAATCCATGTTGTACAACGTGTTCCTAGACGCATCAAGTTGGTCTAAAATTAAATTTGATTCCTTGGTTTTACTAAGTTCCCAGACTTTCTCCTAACATAACAACTATATCTTGCTGCATTTTAGGAGAAGTGAATGAGAGAAAATGTACTTTAAGGCTTTTGAGGGGGGAATTTAAAACTCCACTCCATCAGATAATCCATAAAAATGATAGATGGGCAACAAATGACTAGAATGTAGCATGGAAGACTTTGGTTGCGAAATCATATTGGTGATGCAAAGCACAAATGGAGCATATACAATGGAATGGAGCACGATCAAAGTAAAATATGAAATCATGTTTTTACTTTTATACAAAACTTAGTGCACCAAGCCACTTGACATACTAGGTTACCTAAACAATGTAAACACCAATCTATGATCAAGCACATTGAGGAATTTGGGAGACCCATGATAGGATAATAATAAAGAAATTACCAAGTGAAATTGTTTAAAACGAGAAAACTAGTTAGAGGCATATAGTGGGAATATTCCTTATGCATTTATATTCTAATTGTTTTGTATATAATGTTCTTGATTATTGCAACAATACTAATGTCTCATGAAGGTCATCAACTTGCTACTTGAGACGCTAGATTACCAATGTATCATCAAGCAAATTCACGAATTTCTTTGGCTTATGTCTCCATCTGGATATGCTAGCAATTAAGACTTTTTGAGTGAAACTGTTAAGAAGTACAAAAATCGTTTGAAACATGGTGGGAATTTTCCTTATGGATTTCTATCCTAATTATTCTGTCTATGGCATGTTTATCCATATAAGAGTACATTTTATGGTTTCAGAGGGGGGGATTTAAAACTTTGGCCCATGTATATATGAAACTACATTTCCAGTTTTATACACAACTTAGTGTACCATGCTACTTAACACGCTAGATTACCAATGTATCATCAAGCATATTCAAGAATTCCCAAGAGTTATTTGTCCATCTAGATATGCTAGCAATCAAAACTTTTTGAGTGAAACTTGGTCCATTATTGAATTTGATTATTTGGTCTTAGTAAGTTCCCAAACATTGCATTAAAATAAGAACTATATTTTTTTGGATTTGAGAATAGGCCAATAAGAAATGAATTTCAGGGATTTTGAGGGGGCACTTTAAAATTAAAGTGCATTGGTAAGTTGCCACAATGATAGATGGGCAATGAGCCATTAGCATGGTATCATGGAATACTTTGGCTATGAAACCAGATTGGTGTTGCGAAGCATTTTGTTGAGCACATCAACTTGGTTTGATATTAATTTTGATTGTTTAGTCTTACTAAGTTCCCAGATATTGTAGTAACATAAGAAATTTATCCTATTACATCCTTGAAGAAGACAATTAGAAAATGAAGTTTAGGGCTTTTGAGGGGAGTAATTTAAAACTCCACTCGATTAAATAGATAATATATAACAATGCTAGATGGATGATAAATCATTGGCATTGTATCATGAAAGACTTTGATTGTGAAAGCATATTAGTGTTGTAAAACATAATTGCACCACATAGAACGAACTAGAGTGTTCAAGGTGAAATATGAAACTACGTTTCAATTTTTTACACAACTTAGTGTACGAAGCTCCATGATCCACTAGGATATCTAAAGAATTGAAGCACCAAATTTGATTGATCAACGACATTGCAAAATTTAGAAATTTTACTGAGTGAAATTGTTGAAAAGTAGGAAACAAAATATAACTATGATTTTAGTATTGTACACAACTTAACATACCAAGCTCCTCGACACACTAGGTTACCTAAATAATCAAAGCACCAATGTATGATTAAGCACATTGAGCAATTTTGGAGACCAATGTCTCCTTCTAGATAGGCTAACAAGAAAAAAGTTTTCAGGAGGAATTTAAAAAAAATAGGAAACCAACTAGAGACACAGTGGGAATTTTCCTTATGGATTTGTATCCTGATTGTTCTGTCTATGAAGTTTCCATGAATATTAAATTATTGATGTATATAAGGAGAAAATTTAAAACTCTAGTCCATTAGATATTTCATAAAAAATAGTCTATAAGTATATAGTAATAAAGTGCCAATGCAAAAAAGTGTTTAACTTCATCTATTCTATGAGAAAAAATGACAATAACATGCATTATAGGTACAAGTGTGTGTACTTGTAGGTGTGCAATACCACAATTCTTTCATTCAATGGCCATGTTCACTTGCAAGAATGTTGGTAGCTTTACCAAGCTTAAAATGGAAACTCCATATCTTTTATTTATATTTTATGATAAACATGTTGAATTTTCTAACTATAAAAGAAAGAATAAAAGATATGGAACTTTAATTTACCAAAAAATAAGAAACAAATCTCTACCTTTTAAAAACAATTTGAATTATCCTTGCAATGGTGTTCTCGAATTTGATTATTGATATGAATGTGTATATGCCAATACAGAAGAACACAATGAGGATCTTTGCATTTTTTTAATATCAAAGAACAAACATTTGACATTGTAAATGTGACCTGTGACTCTAAGAACCTTATTATCTTTACAACGACAAAATTTCAATTGTTTTCTTTCTTGAATGAAGTTATGATATAGATAGAGTTATATTGTTTTGTTGTAACTTTCAAAGAGGATGTTGCTATGATTTGAATTTCACTCAAACTGTAGCAAAGCACAAACTATGTCATGGTCAGTCCAATATTCTTCTGATACCTAAGCATGACATTGTTCAATTTGAAAGTTTGTCCAAATGTGATCAATAATAGGCTTTCCCTTCCGTGAAAACCTATGTGTTATTTCTTGCATTTCTAGTGGTTGTAGGTATTGTTCCAATAATTTTCTCTTTTGATTGTTTGCACAAATGTCAATGTTGAAATCACCAATTACTACAATTTACACAAAACCACTTTGCACCATTTCAATTTTTGTTATTGATATTGTCTCAACTATTGTTGAGATAGATGCAAAAGGTGTAACATAGATATTGAATATGCAAATTTGATGCAAACCCCCACCACTCCCAAGGGCTTGCGCGACCTCCCTGTCTAAGGATTGTTTACACTAAGAAGCTGAATTAGCTCTTGGGTCCTCGCTGAACCCTTGGAATTCCTTACCACATGCCTTTCCCCTTTTCCTTGTGTGAAAATTTTTGTCCGCGAGGGTCTTGTTATTTCAACGGAGAAATTCATGTGACCTCGACCTGAAAACCATAGGCTAAAACTTTAAACGACAGGAACTCTGGCACTTCAAAGCTCTGGAGTTCGAGAGTTTTGACAACAATGCACTACAATTCCCCCGAATGCCGAATTTCCAGATAGCTTAGGGATCTAGGGTCCCGCTTCTTTCTAGATCTATGGTCTAGATTTACTCCGGGCTCCGAGACTTCAGAGCTTTTCATACCTTAACAACTTTTATCACCAACCTTCTGGAGTACCGAACTCCAAAATAGTGAGAGGTATTAATCAACGGTCTACACATCCTCTTTAATGGACGGACGATATGGACTATGACATTCGGGCCTTTGTGGATTTTTGACCCAAAAAAAATTACACCCCAGATCTTTCGGAGTGCCAAACTCCAAAATCCTGCAATCTGTCGACACGTACACCTGACGCCAACGGTCGGGATCTACTCTGGGCTTCAGAGCTTCAGGGTTTTTGCATGCTCTTGCAACAACACTTCAAATTCTCCGGAGCGACGAATTCCGAAGGACTTAGAAGATTAATGACCCCTCTCATTTCTTATATTTGACAACTATGAGCAATATGACACCTTTAGAGCAAATCTCATTCGCTTGCTCTCCAAACAAAAATAATTTTTTCTCCAAGGACTTTTACTCGCTATTCTTCACTTTGTCACTTTAAGTGACTCGAACCTTGGTGCACGCCTTGCGCTTCTCTCCCAAGCTTGAGACTTAGAAAAATCTCCCGCCCACTCCTTGTGCTTGCTCTCCTCTGAACCATTTCAACACTTTTCTAAGTGTTGGCCCTGTGCACACCTTGCATGAGTCTATCCTTTGAGATTTTATACTCCTGTGAGTATATGTGCACTCCTTGCACTCGCTCTATGCAATTCACGCTATCTCTCCTAAGCTATTGAGCCTGTAAATGGCCCTGCCTTCGCACTCCTTGCATGGGCAATGTGCACTCCTTGCACCAAGATTTTAGAAGATAAACAATTGAAACTTACAAAACATCAAAGGTCCATTCATTCAACCATAAAATACACATACAAAGATACAAACATAGAAAATAGATAACATAACATTACCCAATGACTCAGAGATAAGAAAAATCATAAATGTAAAGCAAATATCCTCTTTTATATTACTCCAACAAACATTTACAAAAGATTTCAACAGCCTTCAATTTATTTCAACAACAACGCTATATAACTCTCTTCAACAACCTCTTTTGGGCATAGATTACATGTATTTATACATGACGGGGATTCTCGAGCCTTCCCTCCAGATTATCTTAGTGCTTTCGTATCATATTTAAAACATTCTACCACTAAGTTGATTAAAATAATTGGATAATTATAACCTGGATATGAGTCGATGCTCAAAATATGTACAATCCTACAGGCAATTAAAACGATTACAATTTCCTGAAGTGTTTATAATGGCTCTTGCCTCAAAAATCTTAAGGGGACTTTAATTACAAAGGTTCAAAATTTAACATGATGCGCCCGCCTTGGAATCCAAACCAGTTAAGTGCACTGCGCCTGGATGCCGAGTCATCTTCCACTATGCCTCATTGAATGTTGATGGCGATGCTCCTGCATCATACTCCTTTGGACAAAAATATTCATGGAATCTTGTTGATGAGACCCCCCACTCTCTTTCCATGCTTTTGGATATCAGTTTCAGTTATCCAACTGACATCTTCTGCTAGATGATCTTTCCACTTAACCAGATATTCATAATGAATTTTCCTCTCGGTTTTCTTAGCAATTCTCTAACCCCAAATCTTTTCTATCTGCGGTTTCTATGCTATGGGCATCTATCGCTTCCACTGAATCTCCTCTTGTCCATCTGTCCCTTTTGTGTCATCCATCTTGTAAGGGTATAAGTCTGCTACATTGAATATCAACGAAATTCCAATTTCCTTTGGCAATTCAATCTCATAAGCATTGTAGAATTTTTTCTAAGGATCTTACAAGGTCATATCTTTTTCATCTTCAACTTATTATATTTCCCTTTTGGAAATATTTCCTTCCTCGAGTGTGCCAAGACTTGATCTCCAATTTCAAATTCACCTCTCTTCTTCTTCACTCTACTCTGTTCTTGTATCTCTGGTTGCTATCATGTAGCTGTCTTTTGATTTGATCATACAACTTTTGCATCTCTGCAACAAAATCCTCTACTCCCGCACTTCAAAATTCATATCGTCCCAAATCTCTCAATTCTGAAATTCCTCTCGGATGCATTCCATATACTATCTGGAATGGAGTATTACTAGTACTCCTATTTGGTGAGTCATTATATGCAAACTCCGCTTGAGGAAGAATTTGATCCCACTGACTGTTATGTTTAGTGACCAAACTCCTTAGCAGATTCCCTAAGCTTCGATTCACTGCCTCAGTTTGTCCATCTGTTTGAGGGTGCTACACCGAACTTAAAGAAAAAAATTTCCCCAACTTCTTCCACAAGGTCCTCCAGAAGTATCCCACAAAATTCAGGGTCTCTGTCTGAAACTATACTCCTGGGTAACCCATGCAATCTCACAATCTCCTTGAAAAATAAATTCGATATGTGGGTAGCATCAATGGTTTTATGACATGGTATAAAATGTGCCATCTTCAAAAATCTGTCAACCACCACAATAATTGAATCATTTCCCCTTTGGGTTCTTGGCAATCCCAAAACAAAATCCATACTTATAGCTTCCCAAGACCTATCTGGAATAGGCAATGGTTGATACAATCCAATGTTTTTCTACTTTCCTTTAGCATACTGGCAGATTTTTAATCTGTCCACGAACTTCTTCACATCAGACCTCATGCCTGGCCAATAATATGAAGAACTCAATTGCACATATGTTTTATCATGGTCAAAATGTCCAACCAATCCTCCACTATGTTTCTCCTTTAGCAAATTGTTAAGTACCCGAATAGATATGAAAATATACTTAAATAAGACCAATAATAAACCATAAACCATTCACCATAACATGAACGCAAGAAATAGTCAAAACCCTTGAGGTAGGGTAACACCATATATTAATCCTTAAGGAAGGATAACACTCCTCAAGCAATGCTTGATACATTCACGATATTCTCCACTATTATCACTATGGGCCCTTTGCCCCCCCCCACTACCTCTCTAGCTACCTAACATTCCCATAATGATAATAATGGAGGAATCTTCTAGAAGTAGAACCTTTTAATAAGTCCTCTTACATTTATTATATCTAACTACCATAGTGGGCCTTATTTAATAATATAGTGGACCTAGTCCACATTACATTGAATGGCCTCCACTATTATCACCATGGGCCCTCTACCCCCCCCCACTATCTCTCTAGCTGCCTAACACAAATTGTCCCTCATTGAGCATTTTTGGGATACACAATCAACTTCCTTTGAACAATAGTCCTTTCTTGGATAAGATACTCCATCGATTTATTTATATCACTTAACAAAGGATTTTCACATGCTTCGTAAGCTTCCTTAATATCCATGTCTTCCTGATACATCTCCTTGAGGTGTTCAAATCCCAAAGTCTCCACATGGAATTCCTGCAAGACTAAACATCTTATGCTCAAAGAATCTACAACTTTTTTAGCGCTTCCACTAATATTCTTAGTGACGAAAGTAAAATTCTGCATGAATTCTACCCATTTGGCATGTCTCTAGTTAAATTTCTCTTGTCTGGTTATGAACTGCAAAGCATGATTGTCAATATACAAAAAAAACTCCTCCGGGATAAGATAATGCCTCCACTTTTTCAAAGCTTTAATTACAACATAAAATTCCCTGTCATAGGTTGAATACTTCTTCTTAACATCATTCAACTTCTCGTTGAAATAAGCAACAGATTTATCATCTTGACTTAAAACTGTGCCAATGGCCACTCTACTTGCATCACATTTGACCTGGAAATTCTTCTTAAAATCTGGCGGAACTAAAATAGGTTGTTCTGTTATCTTTTCTTTCAACACTCTAAATCCTTTCTCGGATTATTTTGTCCAATTAAAAGATCCATTCTCCTTCTTTATGATATCCAATATGGGTGCGCAAATACTGCTAAAGTTCCTGATGAATTTCCTGTAAAAGCTTGCTAACCCATGAAAACTTCTGACTTCAAACACACTTCTTGGAGAAGGCCACTCTCTTATATCCCTCACCTTCTATGGATCCATCTTCAATTCATTTGAAGAGATTACAAATCCCAAATATACAAGTTTCGTCTTCATAAAAGAACATTTCTTCAAATTTACCAACAACTTCCCTTGCTACAACCTCCTCAACATCATCTTCAAGTGTCTTAAATGCTCCTCTTCAGTCTTACTGAAAACTAGAATATCATCTAAATAAACGATCAAAAATTTACCAATAAAATCTTTGAGTACATCATTCATTAATCTCATGAACATACTTGGAGCATTCGTTAAGCCAAACGGCATGACAAGCCACTCATATAATCCTTCATTTGTTTTGAACGTTGTTTTCCATTCATCTCCCTCCGTGATTCTTATCTGATGGTAACCACTCTTCAAGTCTATCTTGGAAAAATAACTAGATCCACTCAAACAATCCATTAAATCATCCATTCTTGGTAAAGGAAATCTATACCTAATGGTTATCTTGTTGATGGCTCTAGAATTTGTGCACATTCTCCAAGCTCCATCTTTTTTTGGACTCAACACAGTTGGTACTGCACACAGGCTCAATCTTTCTCTAATCAGACCCTTATCCAACAACTCTTGGACCTGCTCCTTGACCTCTTTATTCTCTTGAGGGGTCAATCTGTATGCTGCTTTGTTCGACAAACTTGCTCTCGGAATAAGATCAATATGGTGACTGATACTCCCGACGTGCGATAAAGTATGAGGTAACTCATCCACCACAATGTCAACAAACTCATCGAATAACTCCTGAACTTCTACTAGAAAATCATTCATAGAAGTATTCGTAAGGATGACTCTCGACTTACCTACAACAATAAATTGCATTTCCTGATCTTTCTTGACTTCTTTCAAGAGTTCCTTCTCACTCATGAGAAGTATACTAGGACTAGTCTCCTCTTTGACTCCTTTATCTTCTATTGGGAACAACATATGTTTACACCCATTTTTCTCAAGGGTATAAGTATTCTCCCTCCCATCATGTATGGCATTCCTGTCATATTGCCATGATCTTCCCAACATAACATGAAAAACATCCATGGGTATGACATCGCATAAAACTTCATCCATATAACCACCTATTTTGAACTCAACTTTACATTGTCTACTTACCATGACTTGATGTCCTTTCTACAACCATGACACCCTGTATGGATTTGGATGTGTTGTTGTCTCCAACTTTAGATTTTCCACCATCTCCATGGATACTAAGTTATCAATGCTCCCATTGTCTATTATCACCTTGCATACCCCGTCTCTGGTCTTGCAAGTAGTTCTAAACAAAATATTCCTCTGGACTAGTTCTTGTACTTATTTCTCTAGTTTTACGAGATATTTCCTCATCATGAGTGATCTTCCTTCAACTGCTTCTGCTTTCATCTATGTCTCCACATTCCTCTTCTGTGCCTCAGAAATGTGAGCTTCTCCAACTCCCGTATTCTTCTTTTCAGGACATTCCCAAGACATGTGCCATGTTTTTTTGCAAGCATAACACTTCACTTCTACTCTTCTTCCTCCTCCTCTAACTCTTGGAAAAGGACTCCTTCCTCCATAGTGTCCTCCTATATAAATTCCTCCTCTCTCTGTCTGATTGTTATATCTTCCAATTTCTCCTCTGAATTTCTGGAACTTTTCTTTAGTGGTTCCTCTTCCTCTATTAGGACTCTTTCCTCTGTTCCTCCGACTGTGCTTTCTTGCCAACTTTTCCTCTGTCTTCAAGGCTACCTGATAAGCATCTTCCACGGTTATCATTTTCATCATACTAATCTCGTCCTGGATTTCATACCTCAATCCATTAATGTACCTAGCAAATTTCGCTTCATCATTCTCCCTGTGTCCCGCTCTTATGTTCAACTTATAAAATTCTTCGGTATACTCTTTCACCGACAAACCTTTTTGTCTCAGATTCTGCAACTTTCTGAATAGATTTAACTAGTAATCCTTGGGTATGAATTTAGCCTTGAGCTTAGCTACCATTCTGTCCCAACTCTTAATCTTGGTCTTACCTTTCCTCCTTCTGTCAGCTTGCAACTCATCCCACCATAACGCTATGTTTCCCTTCAACCTGGTCACCACATGCTTTACTTTCTTCTCATCATCAATTTCCTCATAGTCAAAGTACTTTTCCAAAGCACTTATCTAGTCAAGAAGTTATTCTACATTTAAATTACCTTCGTACATCGAAACTTCCATTTTTTCTCTTGTTCCCATCTTGACAACAACTCTTAGCAGTTGCTCCTCTGCTGCTTGTTCTCCTACAGCTTCTTATGCTTCGACATCTTCACTGACATCACCGAATTTTGGTGCTCTTCTTTGCATTGTCTCCATGGCATCCAACCTTGCATGAAGTTGTCTCATTTCCTCCTCCATGGCTGCATTGACTACAAGTCTCTCCCTGCGTCTTCTTGGCATCATGATTCTAAATTTTATTTTCACACAGATCTTAATTCCCGCTATGATACCACTTGATGCAAACCCCCACCACTCCCAAGGGCTCGCACAACCTCCCGGTCTAAGTATCGTTTACACTAAGGAGTTGAATTAGCTCTCGAGTCCTCGTTGAACCCTTAAAATTCCTTAGCACATGCCTTTCCCCTTTTACCTACATGAAAATTCTTCTCCGCAAGGGTCTTATTATTTCAACGAAGAAATTCATGTGACCTCGACTTGAAAACCATAGGCTAAACCTTTAAACGACAGGAACTCCAGCACTTTGAAGCTCTGGAATTCAGGAGTTTTGAAAAAAATGCACTACAATTCCCCCGAATGCCGAACGTTGAATTTTCGGATAGCTTAGGGATCTACGGTCCTGCTTCGTTCTAGATCTACGGTCTAGATTTACTCCGGGTTTTAGGACTTCAGAGCTTTTCACACCTTAAATTTTTTTATCACCAACCTTCCGGAGTACTGAACTCCGAACTGGCGAAGGGTATTAATCAACAGTCCACGCTTCCTCGCTAATGGACGGTCGAGATGGACTCCGACCTTCAGGGATTTTTGACCCAAAACAAATTACACCCCAGATCTTCTGGAGTGCCGAACTTCAAACTTCTGCAATCCGTCGACACGTACACTTGACACCAACTGTTAGGATCTACTCTAGGCTTTGGAGCTTCGAGGTTTTGCGTGAACTTGCAACAACACTTCAAATTATCTGGAGTGGCGAAGTCCGAAGGACTTAGAAGATTAATGATCGTGCTCCTTTCTTAGATCTAGCAACTATGAGAGATATGACTCCTTTAGAGCAGATCTCGTCTGCTCACTCTCCAAACAAAAATAATTCTTTCTCCAGGGACTTTTACTTGTTATTCTTCCCGAGCTTTGTCACTTTAAGTGACTTGAACCTTGGCGCATGCCTTGCACTTCTCTCCTGAGATTGAGACTTAGAAAAATCTCTCGCGCACTCTTTGTGCTCGCTCTCCTCTGAACCTTTTCAACCCTTCTCTAAGTGTTGGCCATGTGCACACCTTGCACGGGTCTATCCTTTGAGATTTTATACTCCTATGAGTATATGTGCACTCCTTGCACTCGCTTTGCGCAATTCACACTATCTATCCTGAGCTATTGAGCCTGTAAACGACTTTGCCTTCACACTCCTTGCGTGGGCACTGTGCACTCCTTGCACCAGGATTTCAGAAGAGAAACAATTGAAACTTAGAGAACATCAAAGGTCCATTCATTCAACCATAAAATACACATACAAAGACAAACACATAGAAAATAGCTACCATAACATTACCCAATGATTCAAAGATAAGAAAACTCAGAAATGTGAAGCAAATCTCCTCTTTTTTATTACTCCAACAAACATTTACAAAATATTTCAACAACCTTCAGGTTCTTTCAACAACAATGCTATATAACTGTTTTAAGCAAGCTCTTTTGGGCATAGATTATATGTATTTATACATGAGGGGGCTTCTCGAGCCTTCCCTCCAGATGATCTTAGTGATTTCATATCAAATTTAAAACATTCTACCACTAAGATGATTACAATAAATGGATAATTATAACCTAGATATGAGTCGATGCTCAAAATCTGTACAATCCTATAGGCAATGAAAGCGATTACAATTTCTTGGAGTGTTTATAATGGCTCTTGCCTCAAAATATTAAGGGGCCTTTAATTACAAAGGTTCAAAATTTAACATGACGCGCCATCCTTGGAATCCAAACCAGTTAAGTGCGCTGCTCCTGGATGTCGAGTCATCTTCCGCTATGCCTCATTGAATGTTGATGGGGATGCTCCTACATCAAAATTGATTTTTGAACATGTATATTCGATGAAATTAGTTCAAATTTATCACCAGAATAGTTTTTGGTTGTTTTTATTTCTGCAAATTTTCCTATGCAAGTGAGGACTCCATGCAAAAAATGTGCTATATTGATATTGCATTTGCTTAATTCATTAGCAATTGGTGGATAGTCTAAATGAGTTTCTTGAAAGCAAATGACCATATTTTCTATCAAATCTTTATCTTGAACTACATCTCCATGATGCTCTCATAGGCTACATGTGTTTAATGTAGAGATTGAAAGATGTTTATAGAAAACTTTGGTCTTTCAATGTCTTCTACTATCCATGATGCATTTGTTGTTAGAAAATTCATTTCATCTATCACTTTGTTTGCCACATGGAAGTTCTTTTGAGATAATGTATTGAGTAGGTACAATGAATCATTTGTTTTTACTCTTGTCAATGTTGTATACACAAGTCCATGCCTTGTGACTCTAGTTGGATCAAATGCAAGTCCATTTAGAGTAAGCACTTGGGTTCTATGTATTGTTCTAGCACACTCTAATTATATTGGAAATTGCTTTCAAATAGTTATTTGTGATCTGTTCCTAGGAGTTGAATTTGGTTTTATAATTCATAGTATTGGCGTCCATGCTTGTTGAATTCCTTGCTAATATAGTTGAGAATGTTTTTTTTTTGGGGATTTTCCAATTCACGTATTTGCAAATTCTATCCAAACAACATCTACATCGTTGTCTTGTTTTGCGTATTCTTTGAATATTCCATCAATGCCATTAACTAGTCCGTCTTCTATGTTGTAACTCCCTGCATATAGTTCAACTAACATATATTTTGTTAGTAGTATTCTTGTTGGTAATGCTATTGCTTGCTCATAAGTTACCATTATGTCTTGATAGATTTCATGCTCATCAATAGCATCAAGGATTAGTAATTCTTCATTGACTATTGAGAGCATCTGGTCATTATGTTTCTTCACATATTTGTTCCTAAAAATGTATATATAGAAATAATGGATCTAGGGGTGGTGTTCTATGGCAATTAACATTTATGTATTCAATGTCTTGGTTTGATTGTTTGATAAGTCTCATTTTGTTCAAGATTCTAATGAAATATATGTATTTTTTATGGATTGTGCTTTGCAATTGATAGCACTTACCTCATGTTGCCAAAATGTGTATGGAAGTTTTTGCTTATTGATGACAGGTTCTTCGAAGATCATTGAATCTCTTATTGGTTGTGCTTGGTACAGGTCTCAAGAAAATATTAAGTCGACATTACCAAAGTAGGATATCGGTGTGTGCTTTATTTTTTGTAGACATTTTTCGACTTCATATAATAATGTTCCTCCTATCAAAGATACTTTATCAATCAATAATACACGAAGTTGTTCAAAATGTTTTGTTAGTCTATCGATTTTTTCACTATTCAATAGAAAGTACTTTGATTTGTTAAATGGAATATACAATGCAAAGTGCAATGTGACACCCCCTACATTGAACAATGCCTTTCCTATATATGTAGTTATGATTCCTTTCAATTGTAGTGGATCATAGTCCATTCTACATTGTAGAAACGAACCAATGATTGGAATAATGCTTTGGCGGTGAATGTTTTTCCGGTTCCTGCACCACCTATTAGAAACGAGTGCAGTGGTTTGTTTGGTTCACTCTTTTTATTTGTTAATATGTCCTTCATGATTCTAGCTTGTTATTGGTTCCTTTGTCTCTTAATATTAAAGAATTCTAAATTCTCTAATATATGTGGTTGCTTTACAATGTGATAAGGTTGATCAACATCTATTGTTACATTTCTTGTGCTCTGGAAATGTTGCAAATCTTTTTCAAAATCATATTGCTCATAATTGTTGGCCACATTTGAATACAAATGTTTCGAAAGTTCTTCTTCGTTATAGGTGATATTTATGTTGAACAATTGTTCTTATTTATTTTCAATTTCTTTTGTTGCATGTTCGTGGTCACCCCATATCAAATTTGTTTCATGCATAACTTTCGTTCATTTTGCTTTATGGTCTCTATTAGTGAATTGTAAGCATGCTCCCATGTAGAGTAGATTTTCTTGAAAATGTTTTTGTTTACTCAATATGGAGCATATAGCGCCATTTTTTCTCGGTAGCAATTCTCAAGATATTTATGCTTGTTGTATTTCACATACCTAATAACATATGACTTGTCACCATTTCGATGTTTCCTACCTTTTTTTGTATAATTTGATGCAAATTATGCTAAACATATATAGTTGATAGCTTCAGGACGACATATATAGTAATCAATTATTGAAGAACACATTATGTCTTCAGAATCATCTGGATCACGTTGCAAATCTTTTTGTTTTTTAAGGACAAATTCATGTTTCTCTATCGGTGATGTGTTTATGAATATACACTTTCTTGAACTAGTGTTTAGTGGTAGGGGCATGATAATGTGTACAACTTGTTGTGCAAACATTTGTTGCATGTTTACTAAAGCCTTTCCTAGTCTACTAATTGTTTTCATAATATCGACATTTGATTTTTCATGTTCTTCTCGTATGCGTTTAAATGTTGATGTCATTGTTTTGACAAATTTTGTCATGTAGGAGCTACAATATGTCGTTGTCACATATGAATTAACTATGAATTGAGAATATGTACTTGCATTCCATATTTTTGGAATATGTCATGCAAAACTATTCATCCATATGTCTGATGACCTTCTTTGTAATAAGATAGTTGTCTGATTTAAGCTACATTGAATTAATAATAATAATAATAATCTATTTTTAAGGTCACGGCCAAGCCAGACACCAATTTGGTGCATGAGACCTCCTTCTCCCATCGATTTTACTAGTAAAGTCTACGGAGGTATACATACCCTACCCCCCTCTGGATTTGAACTTGTGACCTCTTAGGAGGAAACACATGTTCTTAGCATGGATATATTCATGATGTGTTAAACATAAATAATCTAAGAAGCTATCAAATGTATATGTGCTATCATATTTAGATTTTCTTATTGTTTCAAATATTAATTTTGCATCTTGTTTTATTTTGTCATTGTCATATTCTAGAGGTTTTAGTATTCTCGTTGCCTTCATTGGGGGCTATGGAAAATTGAATCTAGAATGCACATTTTTTTTTTCCTACAACTTTTGTATGACGATGATGCTGTAGCATCTTCAAGTCATCTCCAATTGTGGTTGAATCACATGACAAGTATTTATTGACAAAGGTGTCAAGTTTTGTGTCTGTATTTTTCTCATATATTGGTGCATCCTTTATCCACAATGATCCATGGTCATGTTCGCTTCCTCTTATTTGAAATTTAGTAGCAAAAAAAAAGTCTTCAATATTTATGTAGTACTTATTGTCATGACTTATTAAATTTTGCATCATAGATATCCTATTTCTATAGTAACGAGCACAAGTTACATGTTTGTTCCTATTCAAAAAATCAATTTCATTTTTTTCTATCCCATGCTTGGTTGTTTTTTTTGTTCGATATTTTATTTCTTTTAGTCCATTAACCAATGGTTCCCAACGATTTTCTGCACTACTGAAAGAAACGAAGAAGGTTGGTGGTCCTAGTTGTCGTATCATCGCATATATTTTCTTGCGTGTATGTAGCTGATAGTCTGGTGACATATGAATTGTTTTGAGATCCATTTATGCAATATCTGATTTCAAAATGCATTCCAAGTTTAGCTTTGAATTTACATCTCTTGCTTTTATCTTTCTTCCTTTCAATTGTCCTTTTCATATTCTAATCCATATGCTACTAAGCACTTGATTTACAATAATATGTTACTTTATAGAATAGGTTTGTTGTATGAAATGCAAAGTCATGTTCCTTGTGTAATACTTTTTGTTAAGAACCAAAGACTTGAATACAAAAACACCACCAATATTCAGAAAGTAATATATAAAAACTACACTATATTATAGAAACCCTTGAGGTAGGGAAACACCATACAATGGATCATATTATGGAAGGGATCTTCTCCTGTTCACCTGCCTCTTCGAGGGGGAATCCTCCTATTGAGCTACCGCTCCAAATACAAAACTTCTCTTCCTATCCCATTACATTGCTTGAACCCCTTTATATAGTGCTACCAACAACCTAAGATCATTATAGAGGAGGAAACTTCTAGAAGTGGAACCTTCTAGTAAGTCCTCTTACATTTATTATATCTAACTACCATAGTGGGCCTTATTTAATAATATAATGGATCTAGTCCACCTTACATTGAGTGGCCTCCACTATTATCACTATGGGACCTCCTGGCCCCCCAATACCTCTCTAGATACCTAACATTCCATCTTCCTTATGAAAGTGTTGTCCTCAACGTTTGTTATGAGGGTGTACAACCATATACCAGGGTCCTATGGATACGTGTGGACCATAGTGCTAAAGTAAACTAGAGAACCAGGGTCCCATGTAGAAATGAAAGCCACCATGCTGAAGTAGTCCAACCACCATTGTAAACCAGGGTCACATGTCTGAGTGCTCATGTGAACTCCATGCAGAAGGTATCAGAACCCAATAACCAACTGAAAATGATGCTCCAAAGACTGACACTTGTCATGCAGATCTAAATAAGAAGATCCATCCACATAGTGGGAAAGGGTCATAGTTGAATCTATAAGGAATAATATCACTGTAGAATATGTAGGATGGACACTAGTAATCATAACTAGCTCTGGATTTGTCACATTGAGGTTCTCTACAAAAGGTGGAGTAGAGTCATCAAATAAAATATGAAAGTGGTTGTCATCCCAAAAATAAGAATTATCCATATACCAAGCATCACAATTGGCCTCAAAATCATACCACACATATACTTCTTGATTATATTAATCCCTGATGTCTACCATAAGATATCCCTCCTCTAGGAGAGCCAATGACCCTTGATTATTGTGATAACTGTCCGTGTGGTCGTGTAGACTAGCCTTGATGCCTTGCAGGTGGTCATGCATATCGACTTTGAGGGATTCAACTTTTAGTAGAATTTCCATGAGTTGAGAGTGCATATCCATTGGAATCACCACATATAATGTACAAAAAGAAAAATATTAAAACAATATATCCAATGGAATTTATCTGGTAGCAATCTGAACACCTTGTGCAAAGTTATGAACTCTGCAATCTTGCTCCCATCACAAAAAACCCCCCCAAAATAACTGATTTTAAATCAACGATATCTTCACTTCGGGAGCTCCGATTTGGGTGAATTTTTTTTAAATCAACTATTTTTGAAAGAGGAACTCAGATTTGTAATTTTTTTTAGCAAATTCAGCCTCCATGTACTATAGGAATCAAAATATCATGCTGTCGTCTGTGGAAAAATTGCAGATTTTAAAACTTCAATAACTTTACTTCCCAAACTCCATTTCAGATGATATATATATTTTTTTAAATTGGGTGTTTTTATGAGAATAACTCAGATATACAACTAGTTTCTGCAAATTTTGAACAAAAATACATGTATAAATCATCCAAAATGTCGCGGCCCTCTTTGGTTTCTCTGAAAAAAATTGCAAAAATAGAAAAAAAATTGCCCACAATTCTTGCCAAGGAAAGTGCTCTGATACCAATTTTTAAGAAACAAATACTTGAATACAAAAACACCACCAATATTCAGGAAACAATATATAAAAACCACACTATATTATAGAAACCCTTGAGGTAGGGCAACACCATACAATGTATCCTATTATGGAAGGGATCCTCTCCTGTTCACTTGACTCTTCGAGGGGGCATCCTCCTATTGATCTACCGCTCCAAATACAAAACTTCTCTTCCTATCCCATTACATTTCTTGAACCCCTTTATATAGTGCTACCAACAACCTAAGATCATTCTAGAGGAGGAACCTTCTAGAAGTAGAACCTTCTTGTAAGTCCTCTTACATTTATTATATCTAACTACCATAGTGGGCCTTATTTAATAATATAATGGATATAGTCCACCTTACATTGAGTGGCCTCCACTATTATCACTATGGGCCCTCTAGGCCCCCCACTACCTCTCTAGATACCTAACACTTCCCACTTGGCGATTTTTTGATATGAAAATTTTCTAGTTACATTATCAAGTCGTTTCTCACCATAAAACAGTGAGGGGAAGCTCATCTCTTCTGAGTATTTATCTTGGAAAATTCCTAATGGAACATAGCCTTCACTAGGAGCAATGTTTATTTGATTGTTGTGGAGATCAAAGATATTTTATGTATTAGTGAATGCATGTACAAGTGTTTTAGTTATTGGTTCTTCATTGTTTTCCTCATCAAATTCTTCACTTTCAATGTCTATTTCATCTTTGTATGCTTCTTTGTTTTCTATGAATACTTGCTCCCATTTATCAATTATTCTTACTTTTTCCTATTTGTAAAGTGTTGTTTTACATAGTCGTTTTGAAGCTTTCATGACCACGTGCACACAAATGCACCCAATAGAATAAACATTTTTGAATGTAAGAATCTTCTTTATTGCTATTGCAATTGCTTCAGTTTCATTTATGTTGTGAGGCAATGCATGTTGAATTCTGGAAATGTATGTCAAGACATTAACAACTCCTTTAGTGAGTCCTAACTGTGGTTTTCTATATCTTTGTCCAAGTTTTCTTATTTTCAAGAAAGGTAGCCGCAATGCTATTAATCTTTCTTCTAACTCATCCAAAAATTTCAAGATTCTTATCCTTTTGTTTCGTCTGATTTTTTTGCACAACAAACTTAGCTTCTACATAATTTTCCAATGCTTTCTTGCAAAGTTTGCAAATGTAGCTATTATTAGTATGGTTTGTTACAATTTGTTCTGATTTTTTCTTCCCGTGATTGCAAAGCAATTTTTTATGTCATTGTCTGATTGATGTAACATCTTTTAGGAAGAAAGTTTGCTCACATATTATACAATCGTGAATAGGCACATCCGTGATTTGCTTATGGAACTTTTTTTCTGCAACCGTGACTGATTCTTTATTGTTTTTTCTTTTCTTGTCCACCTTTTTCAATTGTTGTCCAACAGTTGTAGAATTTCTTGTTTGAATCTTTCCCTTGCATTCTGCTAATCTATTACTATGGTCACTTATGTCTTTATTAAGTCTATCCTATAATTATTCTTGCAAAGATTTACTTCTAATCAGTTTTTTCACAATGCGTAAAGATAGACTTGGTTGACTTCTATTTCTTGTGAGAAATAGTTTGGAATCTATGTTCATAGGAATATGCACATTTTCCAATGGTTCATATACTATACGCGATTCACTTTTTTGTACTTCAAATGTATCAACTACTTTTGCTTCTTTTGTAGAAGAAAGTATCAAAGCTTTGATCTTCCCTGTTTAAGAAGACCATAAATGGATATTGATCTTTAATATTATAGTAAACCAGTCATAGACAAACACCTGCCATCAATATTACCTTCTTTATAAGGCAATGCTAATTGTATCATGTACCCTTACCAATGTACATTTTTTGGTATTTTTTTGACTATATCATCACTAATAGATTGGTGAATGCATCTAATTGCAAAGGCATCATTTTGCATTATTGCATTACAAAAGTTTGTGAGATTATTCGTCGCAAACAAGGTACAATGTATTTGTTACTTTGTAATTGACATAGTGTATCAAAAGAACTCTCA
>JASDQU011401567.1:3059-14571 GCA_032191745.1 Picea mariana | reverse complement strand
GATCAACATCTATTGTTACATTTCTTGTGCTCTGGAAATGTTGCAAATCTTTTTCAAAATCATATTGCTCATAATTGTTGGCCACATTTGAATACAAATGTTTCGAAAGTTCTTCTTCGTTATAGGTGATATTTATGTTGAACAATTGTTCTTATTTATTTTCAATTTCTTTTGTTGCATGTTCGTGGTCACCCCATATCAAATTTGTTTCATGCATAACTTTCGTTCATTTTGCTTTATGGTCTCTATTAGTGAATTGTAAGCATGCTCCCATGTAGAGTAGATTTTCTTGAAAATGTTTTTGTTTACTCAATATGGAGCATATAGCGCCATTTTTTCTCGGTAGCAATTCTCAAGATATTTATGCTTGTTGTATTTCACATACCTAATAACATATGACTTGTCACCATTTCGATGTTTCCTACCTTTTTTTGTATAATTTGATGCAAATTATGCTAAACATATATAGTTGATAGCTTCAGGACGACATATATAGTAATCAATTATTGAAGAACACATTATGTCTTCAGAATCATCTGGATCACGTTGCAAATCTTTTTGTTTTTTAAGGACAAATTCATGTTTCTCTATCGGTGATGTGTTTATGAATATACACTTTCTTGAACTAGTGTTTAGTGGTAGGGGCATGATAATGTGTACAACTTGTTGTGCAAACATTTGTTGCATGTTTACTAAAGCCTTTCCTAGTCTACTAATTGTTTTCATAATATCGACATTTGATTTTTCATGTTCTTCTCGTATGCGTTTAAATGTTGATGTCATTGTTTTGACAAATTTTGTCATGTAGGAGCTACAATATGTCGTTGTCACATATGAATTAACTATGAATTGAGAATATGTACTTGCATTCCATATTTTTGGAATATGTCATGCAAAACTATTCATCCATATGTCTGATGACCTTCTTTGTAATAAGATAGTTGTCTGATTTAAGCTACATTGAATTAATAATAATAATAATAATCTATTTTTAAGGTCACGGCCAAGCCAGACACCAATTTGGTGCATGAGACCTCCTTCTCCCATCGATTTTACTAGTAAAGTCTACGGAGGTATACATACCCTACCCCCCTCTGGATTTGAACTTGTGACCTCTTAGGAGGAAACACATGTTCTTAGCATGGATATATTCATGATGTGTTAAACATAAATAATCTAAGAAGCTATCAAATGTATATGTGCTATCATATTTAGATTTTCTTATTGTTTCAAATATTAATTTTGCATCTTGTTTTATTTTGTCATTGTCATATTCTAGAGGTTTTAGTATTCTCGTTGCCTTCATTGGGGGCTATGGAAAATTGAATCTAGAATGCACATTTTTTTTTTCCTACAACTTTTGTATGACGATGATGCTGTAGCATCTTCAAGTCATCTCCAATTGTGGTTGAATCACATGACAAGTATTTATTGACAAAGGTGTCAAGTTTTGTGTCTGTATTTTTCTCATATATTGGTGCATCCTTTATCCACAATGATCCATGGTCATGTTCGCTTCCTCTTATTTGAAATTTAGTAGCAAAAAAAAAGTCTTCAATATTTATGTAGTACTTATTGTCATGACTTATTAAATTTTGCATCATAGATATCCTATTTCTATAGTAACGAGCACAAGTTACATGTTTGTTCCTATTCAAAAAATCAATTTCATTTTTTTCTATCCCATGCTTGGTTGTTTTTTTTGTTCGATATTTTATTTCTTTTAGTCCATTAACCAATGGTTCCCAACGATTTTCTGCACTACTGAAAGAAACGAAGAAGGTTGGTGGTCCTAGTTGTCGTATCATCGCATATATTTTCTTGCGTGTATGTAGCTGATAGTCTGGTGACATATGAATTGTTTTGAGATCCATTTATGCAATATCTGATTTCAAAATGCATTCCAAGTTTAGCTTTGAATTTACATCTCTTGCTTTTATCTTTCTTCCTTTCAATTGTCCTTTTCATATTCTAATCCATATGCTACTAAGCACTTGATTTACAATAATATGTTACTTTATAGAATAGGTTTGTTGTATGAAATGCAAAGTCATGTTCCTTGTGTAATACTTTTTGTTAAGAACCAAAGACTTGAATACAAAAACACCACCAATATTCAGAAAGTAATATATAAAAACTACACTATATTATAGAAACCCTTGAGGTAGGGAAACACCATACAATGGATCATATTATGGAAGGGATCTTCTCCTGTTCACCTGCCTCTTCGAGGGGGAATCCTCCTATTGAGCTACCGCTCCAAATACAAAACTTCTCTTCCTATCCCATTACATTGCTTGAACCCCTTTATATAGTGCTACCAACAACCTAAGATCATTATAGAGGAGGAAACTTCTAGAAGTGGAACCTTCTAGTAAGTCCTCTTACATTTATTATATCTAACTACCATAGTGGGCCTTATTTAATAATATAATGGATCTAGTCCACCTTACATTGAGTGGCCTCCACTATTATCACTATGGGACCTCCTGGCCCCCCAATACCTCTCTAGATACCTAACATTCCATCTTCCTTATGAAAGTGTTGTCCTCAACGTTTGTTATGAGGGTGTACAACCATATACCAGGGTCCTATGGATACGTGTGGACCATAGTGCTAAAGTAAACTAGAGAACCAGGGTCCCATGTAGAAATGAAAGCCACCATGCTGAAGTAGTCCAACCACCATTGTAAACCAGGGTCACATGTCTGAGTGCTCATGTGAACTCCATGCAGAAGGTATCAGAACCCAATAACCAACTGAAAATGATGCTCCAAAGACTGACACTTGTCATGCAGATCTAAATAAGAAGATCCATCCACATAGTGGGAAAGGGTCATAGTTGAATCTATAAGGAATAATATCACTGTAGAATATGTAGGATGGACACTAGTAATCATAACTAGCTCTGGATTTGTCACATTGAGGTTCTCTACAAAAGGTGGAGTAGAGTCATCAAATAAAATATGAAAGTGGTTGTCATCCCAAAAATAAGAATTATCCATATACCAAGCATCACAATTGGCCTCAAAATCATACCACACATATACTTCTTGATTATATTAATCCCTGATGTCTACCATAAGATATCCCTCCTCTAGGAGAGCCAATGACCCTTGATTATTGTGATAACTGTCCGTGTGGTCGTGTAGACTAGCCTTGATGCCTTGCAGGTGGTCATGCATATCGACTTTGAGGGATTCAACTTTTAGTAGAATTTCCATGAGTTGAGAGTGCATATCCATTGGAATCACCACATATAATGTACAAAAAGAAAAATATTAAAACAATATATCCAATGGAATTTATCTGGTAGCAATCTGAACACCTTGTGCAAAGTTATGAACTCTGCAATCTTGCTCCCATCACAAAAAACCCCCCCAAAATAACTGATTTTAAATCAACGATATCTTCACTTCGGGAGCTCCGATTTGGGTGAATTTTTTTTAAATCAACTATTTTTGAAAGAGGAACTCAGATTTGTAATTTTTTTTAGCAAATTCAGCCTCCATGTACTATAGGAATCAAAATATCATGCTGTCGTCTGTGGAAAAATTGCAGATTTTAAAACTTCAATAACTTTACTTCCCAAACTCCATTTCAGATGATATATATATTTTTTTAAATTGGGTGTTTTTATGAGAATAACTCAGATATACAACTAGTTTCTGCAAATTTTGAACAAAAATACATGTATAAATCATCCAAAATGTCGCGGCCCTCTTTGGTTTCTCTGAAAAAAATTGCAAAAATAGAAAAAAAATTGCCCACAATTCTTGCCAAGGAAAGTGCTCTGATACCAATTTTTAAGAAACAAATACTTGAATACAAAAACACCACCAATATTCAGGAAACAATATATAAAAACCACACTATATTATAGAAACCCTTGAGGTAGGGCAACACCATACAATGTATCCTATTATGGAAGGGATCCTCTCCTGTTCACTTGACTCTTCGAGGGGGCATCCTCCTATTGATCTACCGCTCCAAATACAAAACTTCTCTTCCTATCCCATTACATTTCTTGAACCCCTTTATATAGTGCTACCAACAACCTAAGATCATTCTAGAGGAGGAACCTTCTAGAAGTAGAACCTTCTTGTAAGTCCTCTTACATTTATTATATCTAACTACCATAGTGGGCCTTATTTAATAATATAATGGATATAGTCCACCTTACATTGAGTGGCCTCCACTATTATCACTATGGGCCCTCTAGGCCCCCCACTACCTCTCTAGATACCTAACACTTCCCACTTGGCGATTTTTTGATATGAAAATTTTCTAGTTACATTATCAAGTCGTTTCTCACCATAAAACAGTGAGGGGAAGCTCATCTCTTCTGAGTATTTATCTTGGAAAATTCCTAATGGAACATAGCCTTCACTAGGAGCAATGTTTATTTGATTGTTGTGGAGATCAAAGATATTTTATGTATTAGTGAATGCATGTACAAGTGTTTTAGTTATTGGTTCTTCATTGTTTTCCTCATCAAATTCTTCACTTTCAATGTCTATTTCATCTTTGTATGCTTCTTTGTTTTCTATGAATACTTGCTCCCATTTATCAATTATTCTTACTTTTTCCTATTTGTAAAGTGTTGTTTTACATAGTCGTTTTGAAGCTTTCATGACCACGTGCACACAAATGCACCCAATAGAATAAACATTTTTGAATGTAAGAATCTTCTTTATTGCTATTGCAATTGCTTCAGTTTCATTTATGTTGTGAGGCAATGCATGTTGAATTCTGGAAATGTATGTCAAGACATTAACAACTCCTTTAGTGAGTCCTAACTGTGGTTTTCTATATCTTTGTCCAAGTTTTCTTATTTTCAAGAAAGGTAGCCGCAATGCTATTAATCTTTCTTCTAACTCATCCAAAAATTTCAAGATTCTTATCCTTTTGTTTCGTCTGATTTTTTTGCACAACAAACTTAGCTTCTACATAATTTTCCAATGCTTTCTTGCAAAGTTTGCAAATGTAGCTATTATTAGTATGGTTTGTTACAATTTGTTCTGATTTTTTCTTCCCGTGATTGCAAAGCAATTTTTTATGTCATTGTCTGATTGATGTAACATCTTTTAGGAAGAAAGTTTGCTCACATATTATACAATCGTGAATAGGCACATCCGTGATTTGCTTATGGAACTTTTTTTCTGCAACCGTGACTGATTCTTTATTGTTTTTTCTTTTCTTGTCCACCTTTTTCAATTGTTGTCCAACAGTTGTAGAATTTCTTGTTTGAATCTTTCCCTTGCATTCTGCTAATCTATTACTATGGTCACTTATGTCTTTATTAAGTCTATCCTATAATTATTCTTGCAAAGATTTACTTCTAATCAGTTTTTTCACAATGCGTAAAGATAGACTTGGTTGACTTCTATTTCTTGTGAGAAATAGTTTGGAATCTATGTTCATAGGAATATGCACATTTTCCAATGGTTCATATACTATACGCGATTCACTTTTTTGTACTTCAAATGTATCAACTACTTTTGCTTCTTTTGTAGAAGAAAGTATCAAAGCTTTGATCTTCCCTGTTTAAGAAGACCATAAATGGATATTGATCTTTAATATTATAGTAAACCAGTCATAGACAAACACCTGCCATCAATATTACCTTCTTTATAAGGCAATGCTAATTGTATCATGTACCCTTACCAATGTACATTTTTTGGTATTTTTTTGACTATATCATCACTAATAGATTGGTGAATGCATCTAATTGCAAAGGCATCATTTTGCATTATTGCATTACAAAAGTTTGTGAGATTATTCGTCGCAAACAAGGTACAATGTATTTGTTACTTTGTAATTGACATAGTGTATCAAAAGAACTCTCACCATATGTACTTCATTTACTTTGTTTTCTTGTAGAGTAGGAGAATTGTGAATAGTTTTTTTGCACAGTAGTGGCTTGAAATGTCCATCAAGTGGATTTTTATCATGAAACAATATGTCATAAATGTTTTTAGACAAGTTCAAATTAAAATTCAAGTATCTTTTCATTCGACTTGTTAACCAAACTCTTATTGACATTCTTATCCAATTCAATGCCCAATGTATACAAAAAATGTTGCCCCATAGACCTCTATTGTCCACTGCTATCTCAATTGATGCTGATCTAGACATCTTATTCAAATATTCTTATGGGTCACTAATATTATGCATTTCTATCAATGGAGACCTATTTAGCTCGAGTTGATAAGATGCAATTGCCTCTGTATCTTGTTTTTGAAAGTATGTCCTAAAGTGTTCTATAGTACCTTCTCTAATTTCTGTTGATGTGTATCTAAAATGAAGTAGCACCTCTAATGCATTAAACAAACAATCCCCTTCAACATATGCAAAGTTTTCTAAGCGATACAAGCCAAAATTTTCTAGCACATATCAATTTCTATCATTGACTGTGGAATTTTTGTATTCATTTTATATCGTTTTCTTGGCCCACTAATATACTCCATATAACGTTTCATAGTGCTTGGTCCTTTATTTAAAACTATATTTAAATTGTAATTGCAATATGCCTACAATTAGTCTACAAGGCTATTTAGTAATATGATATAGGCACAAAAGGAGGAAAAACAAATGATAGGATATATTCTACATTAAACTATAGGAATGCAATTGCCATATAAAACATGCTTGAAAGTATCTGCACCTATCTGTAATAGAGATTGCGTTTTTTTTTTTTTTTTTTTTTTTGTNCTTCTATACTATCACTAGTGTGTCACTTATTGGTAATGAATGAATTTTCTTGGAAGATTGCCAACACCTTTACACTGGATGCCAAAACAACTTCTACAACAAGCCGAAATTGTAGCATGTCAATGTTTCCATGGTAGACACAAAAATTATCCATCAAAAATAACAAAAGATTACCAATAAGTGACACACTAGTGATAGTATAGAAGTAAACTTTTTTCTATATAAATAATCAACCACCTAACATATCATTGTTCTTATAATTATACAAAATATGTAAAAACTTCAAACATTCTAGACAACCATTAAACATTCACAAAGTATTCATATATATATTAATGATTAACTATTTATCTTTACATATATATCACACTTTTCGTACATATTATCATCGATAATGGAATCACACACGATTTTACTATGATCTACATTTGTAAGTACATATACATATTAGAAGTGGTAATATGTATATATATCACCCATAATTAATATTCCTTTTGCACAAACACATTTTAATTATTGTATGTGGGAGTATAATTACTTTAGGTAAAATTAAAAAGAAATAAATAGATTAACCCGACATTTGAATAAAAGACATACATCTGTATTGTTGTAGTAATTAACTAAAATAGATGCAATAATCATTAAAACCAAGATAAATTTATTGCTACTGTAATGCTAGCGACCTTTATAAGCAATTTACGTTCGGTTGGTATAATAAAGTTATTGCTACTGTAATGCTAGCCACGTAATTCATATCCCAGGATTCTATTTGGTAGGTATAATAAAGTTTCCTTTGCAATGAAGTACATAACCCATGAAGGAAAGGACAAATTGTGGGTTCCAAACCGACCAACAATGCGTGACTGTCTGAACAAGTCAGCCACTATTTAATGCATTGCTTAATCCTCCACTACCATTGTCAAATTGCCAACTTAACACAACCAACTTAACGTTAATGCTCCACTACCGAATTCATTGCAACCCGCACCACAAACCAATGAATTTATTATTTTTTAAAGCTAGGTTGACATCGATCCGATTACAATATAAGTAGCCTTCGACAGGTATAATAAGATAATATGATGTAACACATACACCATTCTTAAAGGTATATCCAATCTCTCTTCGTCACAAGACAATGTCATTTGGTGGTGGTTAATATTCACTAAGATCAAATTTTGTTTATCAAACCTTAAGAAATGTAAGGAATTATTTGGTTTTCTTTAAAATTTTATATTTATATTAAAAAAGTTTTAAGAAAAGTATTTTTACATCACCATTGTTTTGATCAGATAAAAAGGTTAGGAACATCGATATCATAATAAATATTTTGAAATTGTGATATAATGTGGGTGCATGCAGGACATTCTAAGAGAAAGTGTTTTTCATTCCTAAGAGAAAGTGTTTTTCATCTTCAATCCTCTTAGTGTCATAAAGATGACAAATTTTGTCAATCCACATTGTTTTGGGAACTGTCCAATGCTCCGTTTCACTATGGAGTTCGTGAGAGTTTGTTTTTACTTTAACAATGTTGATTTTTTTTTTCTTTATTACACTTCTCATACTTTTGAAGCTAACTACCATCGCAAACTTAAAGATGTATAAAGTTGTTTATTTCCATAATTTCCTTTGTTTTTGATGAATTAGATAGGATTTGAACTAATCTTACAAATGACGGTTATGCCTAGTTCAGTTCCGTAGCAATTTTCTAGAGAAAGTTTTGCTAACAGGTAGACAAGGAAGAATTTGGAAAATCTAAGACATGGGTTTTTTTGCAAAACATGGCCATTTAGGCATTACACTTATAGAATTCCCAAAAAATGAATAATGAAGATTGTATGAGCATGTTTTCGAAGGTGATTTTAATAGGAATTTCGGTAGCACATGTCACCTACAGGAAATCCGGTAATGCCTCCATGTTTGAGATGGTTCTGCCTTGAATGAGCCAATTTGAGTATATGGGTTTTTTTAAGGATGATGTTGTTGAGATTCTATGTTATTCAAATCAAATTTACAACCACTGAATCAAGTGTGGATCTCCAAACCAAACCGACCTTCTCTCTTTGTCATCAAGGCCAGCAAAGCACAATCACTCATGTCTTAACTAAGGAAAAAGTCAACAACATGATCCATTCCTTTAGGGACTTGTAGGATTTTAATTGATGTTTTCTTGAATTTACAAGTCGGATAAAAGATAGAGGAATTAGTTGAGTCTTGGAGTAGGCCAACACTGCACATTCAATGATATATTTGTTATTCGAACTAAAAGGAATCATACTTAATCATTAATGAGCAAAGCTTATTCCTCTTCTTAACTTCAATTTCTGGAAATGGTTTATTAGACAAGTTGCTTGCAATAGCTTCGAGTTTAACTGCCTAGTATTGCATATATTTTTCGGCATCTCACCATTTTACGAGGTCTTAGATTGCTACACTAGTGGGCGCTATACTTGCTCAAACTCATTTAAATATTACTAACCATTTAAATATTATTACGCCCAAAGACGTACACCTATTGATAATGGACAGATTTAATAGGGGTTTAGTGCTTAATAAGTTTTCTATGGACAGGATTAAATATGGCTGAAATATTCTTAGTAGTCACACAAAATAAATGGCTGTGATTTCAATCATTAACTTCCTAGCTATTATAAAGACATCTGTTTGTGTTTACTTTTTTACATTTACCTAATCATATTTAAAAATTACTTTGATAGCTAACTGATTGCCACATAAGTGATTAACATAAATTAAAATTTTAACACCTTACATAATCATATTTAAAAATTACTTTGATAGATAACTGATTGCCACTTAAGTGATTAACAGAAATTAAAATATTAACACCAGATAAATGAAGCTCAGCCATTTATTTGTTAATCAATAATAATAAAATTTAATAAATTCTTTACCAACCAATACCTTTCGGCGTTCTCCAACTACTGTATTAACAGTGCTAGTTAAATAGTATTCTCTCAAAAAGATTCCATCATACTAAAAGATGGTGGATGGGTCCATACGTCGTTTAAGCAGTTCGTTATGTCTCAGCCTGCTTTCCAACGGACTGCCAGAAATAAAAATGCCCTCGTTTCTGTTATATCTAATCTTCAATCTTGCATTCATAGTCATACTCTGTTGTTGAAATGTGGTTTTGCTTTTTTATCTTTTAATGCATTGTAGGGTAAGTTGCAGAGAATTCAATTGATGATTATTCTTCAGTGACCAAACATGCTGGAGTAATAATGGACGTGGCCGCTGCAATAGGTTGAAAAACACCGACAGCTTACAACCAATGACTCGAGGGGGACAAATTTGGCAGAGGAAACCTTTCTGGAATGGCCAGAGTCTGTCAAGTAAGTCGTTCAAAGCAAATCATCATGAAATTTTATTCGTTTATAGATTTATAACCGAAGTAAATAGTAAATGAATAAATAAATCTGTTAATTACAATATGAACAACGTGTTAATATTATTGTTCAATTTTTTGAAGTTGTAAGCCAGAAATATATGGCCAGTTGTTCATATTATTTCAAATAATGGATTAAGAAACCAGAATTTATACTAAAACAAAAAACACATAGCAGCATAGTCTTAATACACTTGAAACACTTTATGGATGAATCCTAAAATAAAATTTGTTCCAGTTTAATAAATTTAACTATTATAATCCTAAAATGAAGATGAGGGATTATTGAAGCCAATAAATGGAGGTCTGTTCTGTAAATTGATCTAAGGCCGTTTCAGCTTTTTTTCCCAGTCCTTGGGATCTCCGAAGACATCTCTGGGGATAAGACTCGTGAAATGGGGTTCCAACAGCTTGTAGGCTCTGCGTATGGTGATCTTCGCGACAGAGTGTTTGGCAATGATATTTATATCGTCATTACGATCAAAGAGTCGAGACAACGTCCACACTACCGCAGCGGCGATGGACGCTTGCTGCATCGACGACAACCCGAACTTGGCGACGGCGTATGCCATCTCTTCCGCGCACTTCCGCTGCCGGAACTCGAACTTTAACGCGTTGCAGAGACGATCAACAGGAGCCTTGACGTGCGGGTCTTTTCTGATATCCATTACTTCTATCTCTGGAGACGACGTTTCCTCTTCCGCATCCATTGGCGTGGCGTTAATATCGTTAATGTCGAGGAAGCGGGCTGACGGGACGAGACTCTTGATTTTGATATCTCCTTTTCGAATGTCACGTATCTTCACATCGGTATTCTCTTGCAATTCTTTCATCAGTTTCATCTGCCCCATCTGTCGACCGGCGATATACAGGCAAGCAACCTGGAGGGCGCCCGCGTTCTTTCCCTTTATATAACCGCCATTCTCAACGAATTCTTTATAAATGTCGTGCGCTCTTTCGACAACAGGGCGACCACAATTGACGGCTGAGGCGTACTCTTCTATATTCTCGACATGAGTGGCTGGGACGACCAAAACCTTCTTCTGCGATGTTCCCAGTTTTCTGTTATATTTAGTGTTGCCTTTGCCCTTGAGGGTGATGGAGCCAATTTCGCTCCCTTTCCCATCCCTTTGTGGGTTTGCTATTTCGATCCTCTGGGCGTTTTGATTGTCTTCAAAGATTCGCACGTCATGCGTGTCGTCGATGAATTGGGCTTCGAGAACCAGGCCGCATTGGCTGCAGACGCTCTGCCCGTTGGATTCGTCCACTACTATCTCTGTCCCCTTGCAGTCTGGGCATTTTCCAGCCACATCAATTCGCCCCATACTCTACTTTGTTTATTTTTTAACAAGAACCACCAAGGTGAATCGATTATTTATGGTGTCTAAAGTT
>JASDQU011401566.1:18715-35877 GCA_032191745.1 Picea mariana | reverse complement strand
CAACCATGAACTAATAGAAAGTCAAGCCTAACTCAAAACTATATACCATGCCTATCGGCAGGTATAATAAGAGGTTCGATTCAATTGCAAGATTCAAGTTGCATAATAAAAGTCTAAAATTAAAAACTTGTAAATAAATTTCTCCTATCTAAATAAAGAATCTAGCGGCGATGGAGTACATGGGTCATGTAGGAACTTTCCTATGTAGAAAAGAATGTCACTCTCTTTACTCTATAGCTAAAATGCAATCAACCAGCAAAGCCACCAAAACATAAGAAATCATAAAGTTCTCACATCACTCTTTTTCTTAATTGTCATCAACCTATAGCAAGTATTCGATTGACTTTGAGGGAATCATACATCCTTAGAGATACAATTTTCAAGTGTATCTCCAATGATTTAGTCATACGTTCCCAAATTGCTATGCATGACCTTTGGATAGTAGTCATAGTAGTCATATGAAGTTAGTAGAGAGACTGAAATTTGCAGTTGCAAAGGTTGAACATATGTTGTTTACCTACCCTCCTTTGTTGCTCCCACTAGTCTAGCACAATCCAAAAAATATAGAAAGACTAGAACCTAGAAAAGCTATCAGTAACGCAGTGGAGAATGGTAGTGAATCAGGTGACCAAAGCAATAAAGATATGTATGTTGTGTTGAAGAAACTTAGGCTTAGGGGTGTGCATAAGCAATGGAATTTTTTGAGAAATATTCGTTGGTCCTATGATTATTTTTTTTTGTCTCGCGGAATCGGCAACTGGGTTGGGCTCGTGCATGCATGACACGGGGTCGATTCCGACCACTACCACTATAACCTCCATGTGTGATACAGTGCCCACTGTGCAACACACAAGATAAGGTGGGGGTTTCAAACTTGTAACCTCACACAACAAACTTCCTTTACATTTCCGCTATTTCCAATTGCTCTTCACCACTAAGGGTGTTGGTCCAATAATTATACATTAAACCAATCAATCACTTTTCCTATCATGCTCTACATCAATTAAATGATTGACCTTCATCAAGAATGGGGTGCAGCAACTTGAGTTAATATCAACTATTAGACAAAGTGCAAGTTAATATCAACTATTAGACAAAGTGCACTTGATTAAGTTAATATCATTTTTCAAACAAGGTGCAATGGGTTCAATTAATATCAACTATTAGACAAAGTGCACTTGATTAAGTTAATATCAACTATTAGACAAAGTACACTTTATTAAGTTAATATCAACTATTAGACAAAGTGCACTTGATTAAGTTAATATCAACTATTAGAGAAAGTGCACTTGATTAAGTTAATATCATTTTTCAAACAAGGTGCAATGGGTTCAATTAATATCATATGTGAAACAATTGAGTGCATTTAATTTTCGAGCCATGTTCAATTTTTTCAAATCAATTTTGACACATCAACGGATACTTGAAAATATATATATTTTTCAAACAAGGTGCAATGGGTTCAATTAATATCATATATGAAACAATTAAGTGCATTTAATTTTGGAGATTTTTTCAAAACAATTTTGACATATCGACAGATACTTGAAAAATATATATTTAGTCTCATCACTATTCTATAGACCAATTGAAAAATCAAATAATTCATAAATTTATAAAATTAATAAAAAAAAAATTTTAACTTTAAAAAAAAATTAATAAAAAAATTTTTTAATTTAAAAAAAAACATTATAAAACTATTAATTAAAAAATCAAATTATACATAAATTTATAAAATTAATAAAAAAACTTTTTAACTTTAAAAAAATTAATAAAAAAGCTTTTTAACTTTAAAGAAAACAATTAAAAAAAAATCATAAAACTATTCTATACACTAATTAAAAAATCAAATTATACATAAATTTATAAAATTAATAAAAAAAACTTTTTAACTTTAGAAAAATTAACTTTAAAGAAAACACTTAAAAAACATCATAAAACTATGCAAAAATTATACAAAGTCAAAGCAATTTAACTTTTTACATAAAATTATGTCCAAAAGAATTTTATTAAATGTTTATTACCATAGCAAACCTTAAGCCTATCTAAGCTAGGGTGATATTAAGACTTTAATAAATATATTTGAAACATTGAGGTAGATTAATGTCAGGTAATATTCTAAATAAGGAAATTTTAATTAAAAAGTTGTGAAAGTAAATAATATGAGAATAATAATTATGTGTAAGGTTTTTTAATATAAATAATAAGGAAATTTTAATTAAAAAGTTGTGAAAGTAAATAATGTGAGAATAATAATTCTGTGGAAGGTTTTTTAATATAAATAATAAAGAAATTTTAATTAAAAAAAATGTGAAAGTAAATAATATGAGAATAATAATTATGTGTAAGGTTTTTTAATATCAATAAAGTTTATTATAAATAATAGAATTTTAATTAAAAAGTTGCGAAAGTATATATTATGAGAAGAATTTTATTAAATGTTTATTATCACATTAAACCTTAAGTCTATTTAATCTAGGGTGATATTAAGGTTTTGATAAATATATTTGAAACATTGAGATAGATTAATGTCAAGTAATATTCTAAACAAGTCTTGTATGGCAGCGTAGTCCCTGCCGGGTTGAATTGAGAATAAATGTATAGGGATGGGGGAAAAGTAGCGGAGGCAGATAAAAATTGTAGCGGAGATGTGGCAAACAACATGAAGTACAGGTGGCATCCATGCAGTAAATGACACGTGGCCTCTAGAGTCTCATTTATTTTTTCAAACTATATAATCCATCTTGCTATGTTTGAAATTTCCATTCTTTCCAGTAGTGTGACTTGCTATGTTCGAAATTTCCGTTCCTACCTTGTTTGTTTTATCTCTTCAATGTATACTTTCAACTGGTTAGAGTTAAGTACAATTTCCATAGACCATCTGGCTTGTATATCTCTACATGTGCCACGACAAAAAAAGTTATATGTATAGCAAGATAAAAAGATATGCATGAGAAAAAGATAAAACACAAAAGACACATATAAAGTTACATTCAAGTTAAATAAACACAATTTCTTGACATTCAACATAGTTGAAGATAAAAATTTATGAGCACATAAATATTAAAGGAGATAAAAAATAGTTTTATTTGAAATATATCAAAAAATAATATTGTATGTTACATATTCCTGGAAATTTAAATGTGTTTTTCATAGAGACTGAGATTAGTGCTCCTGCGGACCATAAGAGAAATATGTACAAGAAATAGGATTGTGGAAAGAAGAAGTGGGCGACGGTAGAGTGTAATACCTGAAAAGAAGAAATTGGAAGGTAGCAGTCTTCGGCTAGACATTTCTATTTAAAAAGGTGGAATAATTGGATTGATAAATAAAGCAAGATGTGATCTGTATAGACTTACAGTGATGGTACATATCACCCCTTTTGTTATTTGCTAGTTGATGTCTTTTTATTGCTGTCATCAACGGCTACTGGAATCGTGCCAACTGTCTGTTGCCTTTCGTTGGCCACCTACTTCAATTCCCTTTCGACCCATTCTTCAATGTAGTTTCTCAAGGGAGCGATGTTGATATCATTCCAAATTTTTATGTTGAAAAGTTCATTTTCTAATTCCCTTAGATCGATAGAAAGATTATGTAGAGCCTGATCAATTTCTTCATTATGTACTGAATAGTCGACTAGCCAGTTGTCCACATCATCTTCACCATATTCAAGGATGTTGTAAAACTTTTCTAAAGACAACGCCTTAAAAATATCAACTTGTTTATCGAAGGCTTGCTTAGTTAAGGGCAAGGAGTTGACGATTAACTTGGGTTCTTGGACCTCGTTTGTCCTTCCGGCTAAGTCTATTTTGATCAGCTTTGTGAATAATTTTTCTTTCTTTGATATGGTTTATTCACATGATTGGACAATGAGATGCAGGTTCTTCACTTTCTCTTTCCAGCATGCATTTATTTGAGTGATCCGGTTTTTGGAGGGGAGATCTTGTTGTCTTCTTCTTGTTTCTGTCATGTTGTTGACATGGGTGCCAAAAGGGAGAACTGTGTCTAAATAGAAACATTATTCATTTTTTAAATCCTCCTGCAAATGTTCGAGCAAAGTATGTTCTCTCATTCCAAGGGAAGCCATACTTTGTGATGTTTCCTAGGCTTTGGTAATCAGTTCCATTATTTTATTGATATTATTCTCCACATATCCTCTACACGATGTGACGAGGCTGGAGGATCCTTTTAACTTGGTTGCAGGGGTGGCAGGCATGGCTATTGCTAAAGGACTGGCAAGCAATGGCATAGGAATCAAAGCTTCCTCCAATTCCTTGACTCGGTCCTTCAGTTTGGCATTCTCGGCCTCAATGCCTCCAATGGAATCATCAAGAGCATCTTCGATTTCTCTGTGAATTCGAGATATTTGGGACGGCTGCATGTTCACAAGGTTAACCTCTGAACAATATTTCCCTTTCTTATTTTTTACATCTCTCTTTTCAATAATTAATTTTTTAGAATCGTTGTCAAAAACATCACTCTGGAATACAAAGGAATCATCTTCGTCAAAAATTTTGGTATCAGCTATGTCCATTGGGAGACTATGTTGGATCACGTCTCTGGGCTGATCAAGGTTGTGGAATACGCTATCCAGATTAGTTTCAAGTTCCATGTTCTCACTCTCAATTTCAGGTTCTTCTGCATGTCCTACAATTTTTTTTCTCTTCTTCTCCACGGAAAGCTTGTGAGAACTATCAATTTTAGGGTGAGGAGGGTTGTTGTCTCCTCCTTCGTTTGAAGAATTCTAGGTTTCTTTCTAACTGTGGTGGGCCATTGGAGTGATGCTATGGGATGTCGTACTTTTGGGAGTGTTATCTGGCGATTGAACACTCTTCTCACCGGGGCATTTTCCCCGTTGCTTGTACAATTCAGAAGCAGGAGTGTTTTCGTCAGTGTCTCTATTTTCGCTCAGGTGTATCTAGAACAAAGAATTGTCGAGACCAACTATAAGTAAATGTTCTAAAAAAAATCGATTAGGGTCGAACCCTCTTAGCCTTTTAGCATATCTTAGGTTCAAGTTGTTGAAATGGGTTGCAAATTCATCAATTTTGTTGACATTCCTCAACACGGAAGTCCCCGACTTTCCAAGGCAGAGGAATCAACTATTTTTTTCTCTTTTCATGGAATAGATGCAACCAATAGTTGTATTGCCTTGCTATTTCTGTAACAAACATTCTATCTGTAATGTGACATGGAAGGAGAGCAGGTTTTTTCTTGGAGCCAAAAATCCTTATCACACTGTAATTCTCCATTTGTTCAAGTGCCCCCTTCCTGTCCAAAAACTTGGTTTCCTGGTCAGATATGTGGGGATCATTTTCTCCTAATAATAAAATTTTGAAAAAAAAGACAAAGTCATTAAAAACCTCATAAAAACAATGGGAGGCCTTGTGCTTCCACAAGTCCTGGTACGAGAAGGTTCCTGGGTAGAATTCCCAGTACACCTTCTTGAACAGAGACAGTTTTGGAAACTGACAGCAATGCACTATTACGAAAACCAAGTAGGATGACATATAAAATTTCTTCTCCTTTTTGAAGCTTGACAATTGGGAATATATTTCATGGGAAATTAACTTCCCCCAATAAAAAATGGCTTGTTCCTTGATTGTGAAATACAAAATATAAAGAACCATACGAAATATAGTTGTTGTGGATTCTTGTCCCGTTATTCTTGTAAACAACCAGGCAATTTCCTGGAATGGATTTCTAAATGAACTAACCTTCAAGTTTGTGATATCTTCAGGAACTGCGATCGAGTCTTCTAAGAACTCAAGCAAGAGGTCCAACCCATTATTATGCTTTCTTAGGAATTGCTTGGAGTCTTCTCCTATGAACGTCAATGTTGGCTCTGACAATCTTAACATCTAGCGAAAGACCTAAGGTGACAAAGAAACAAAAGAGTGGTCCCACAGTGGAATAATTCTTTGGCCTGAAATATATTTATCAGCGCACCAAGAGACCAACTCCTTACAGTGAAAAACTTCAGGGACACAGCCTGCACGAGCAATCCCAGAGGTCCAAATTATTTCGTTCTGGACGGAAGGGGATGAGTAGTAAGAATATGCGTTGGGCCATTGGAATTTCTGGTCCTCACGCCCGAAGATGTTCACTGTATTTCCACAGAATTGTTGTCGAGCTGGTGTCATAAGTTTATGAGAACATCTGTTTGTTCCAGAAGATGCGTGAAATGAATAGTTGGAGGGGATAATATAACCCTCCGCAAATGTTGGTTCAATACGTGTGAATGGGAAATCTCCTCGAGCCTTTCTCTCATTAATGACAATCTCTATGGGTGTTGCATGATGAGTTGTTAGCAGTAAATATTACTTATTGCATACTTAGAAGTGCGAAGGTGGCAGGTACGACAAAGAGTAATTAAGGATTGGAGGTTTTGTGAACACGCCAACCCGATGACATGCAAACGACATTCCATGATGTTTGAAATTAACACTTGGAAGGGATAATATAACCCTCCGCAAATCTTAGTTTAATGTGTATTAATGGGAGATCTCCTCGAGCCTTTTGCTCATCAACGTAAATCTATATGGTTCCTGCATGATGAGCTGTTAGCATTAAAGCTTACTAATTGCATATTTAGAAATAAGACATTGTGTGTGTGTGTGTGTGTGTGTGTTTATAAACAATTTTTTAGTATAAACAAGTGTGAAGGTGACAAAGATAGAGAAAATCAAGTAAGGAATGACCAAGTATGAAAAGTGGTCGGACAGGCTTCAAAATAGGGTTACAGGGGATACTCAAGAGAGGTGAGTGTCCGACGGTCAAATTGTATATCTCATAATTTTTTATTGCAAAAAGAGTAAAACAAAAGAGGGTATGATGGTGCAGTTCAACAGTCGGTTTGTATATTTGTGGAATTACGGGAAAGTGACTAAGTATGGAATAGGGAAACGGTTGGTCGAACTCGTTCTTGGAATTAAGGATTGAAGATTTCATGAACGGGCCAACCCAACGACGTGCGAACAACATTCCATGAAAAGCAGTCGAACAAGATTGAAAGTAGGGTTGCAAGGGATACAAAGGAGAGGTGAGCGTTCGACGGTCAAATTATATGTCTTTATAATATATATATTGTAATTTTTTTATAAATAATTTTTTATTATAAACAAGTGTGAAGGTGGCGGGGACGGGGAAGAGAAAGTAAGGAATGGACAACTATGAAAAGCGGTCAAACGGGTTTCAAAATAGGGTTACAGGGGATTCTCAGGAGAGGTGAGGGCCCGACGGTCAAATTGTATGTCTCAAAAATTTTGACTGCAAAAGGCATAAAAGGGAAGAGTGCATGATGGGGCAGTGCAGCGGTCGGTTTGTATATTTACGAAATTTCGGGTGTTGTCTTCAAGTCGCGGAACAATGGAAGGGAAATCTTGAGCTCGCCTATTTGGGAACCCGCAATCTAAAAAGTGGCTAAGCATGGAATAGGGAAACGGTCGATCGAACTCGTTTTCGCTAATATATTGAAATTTGTAATAAATATCCCATTACCTGGCAAGATATTTTATGCATGTATATCACGGAATTTTGAGTGTTGTTTGCAGGTCACAGAACAATGCAAGGGCAATCTTGAACCCACCTGTCTGAGAACCCGCAAGCGAAAAAGTCGGTAAGTATGGAATAGGGAAATGGTCAGTGGAATTCGTTTTCACTAATATATAAATATTTGTAATAGATATCTGATTACCTGGAAGGATATTTTTTTCATGTTTATGGACAAGTTGTGTAGGGACAGTTATTATGACGGTCTCCTCAAGGCATGGTGAGCTGTCAGCATTAAACCTTGGTTATTGCATACTTGGAAAGAAGTGTGAAGGTGGCAGCCATATTAAACAATGATTAGGAATTGGATATTTCGTGAACCCACCAACCCGACGATTCGTGAAAGAGATTTGAAGAAATGGCGAAGTATGGAAAGCAGACTGACGGGCTTCAAAATGGGGTGACAATAGTTCCATAGGAGATGTGAGGACTCGACAGTAAAATTGTGGCTCTCGAAAATTTTGAGTGCAAACTATGTAACACGGAAGAGGGTATGATGTGAGAGTCTGGTTGTAAATTTGTATATCATAGAAGTCAGGGTGTTGTTTGCAGGTCATGGAACAATGGAAGTGCAATCTAGAGCCCGCTTGGCCGGGAATCCACGATCGAAAAAGTGGCTAGGTATGGAATGGGGAAGCAGTCAGTCGCAGTCGCAATATAAAAGAACGAGTGCAAATGTGAACCTATGAGTCTGCCAACCCATGCAGCTAGACATTTTCGGAAAAAACGACTAAGTAATGAGAAAGAGAAAGTGGAGGGGAAAGAGAAATGAGAATTTGGTTAAGTATAGAAGAGGGAAAAGAAGGGTTAATATATTCAAATCTATAATAGATATTCCATTTCTTGGAAAGATCTTTTTTGCATGTTTCTGGAGAAGTTGTATACTTATTGCATATACTTGGAAATAAGTGTGAAGGTGGCAGGCATAGGAAACAATGACTACGAATTTGAAATTTCCTGAACCCAACGATCCGTGAAAGAGATTCCAAGAAATGGCCAAGTGTGGAAAGTGGTCGAACTGGCTTCAAAATAGGGTGACAACGGTTCTCGAGGAGACGTGAGGCCCCGACGATCAAATTGTATGTATCGAAACTTTTGAGTGAAAAATGTGTAACACAGAAGAGGGGATGATGTGGGAGTCTGGAAGTCAATTTGTATATCGTGGAAGCTGGGGTGTTGTTTGTAGGTAAAGGAACATTGGAAGTGCAGTCCACCTATTCAGGAACCCACAAGCGAAAAAATAGTTAAGTATGGAATAGGGAAACGGTCGGTGGGAATCGTTTCGTTAATATATTGATATTTGTAATAGATATCCCATTACCTGGCAGGATATTTTCTGCATGTTTCTGGACAAGTTGTGTAGGGAAATTTAGTATGACTGTCTCCTAGAGGCATGGTGAGTTGTTAGCATTAAACCTCAGTTATTGCATACTTGGAAAGAAGTGCAAAGGTGGTGGGCACATGAAACAACGATTAGGAATTGGAGATTTCGTGAACCCGCCAACCAGACGATCCGCGAAAGAGATTCCAAGAAATGTCTAAGTATGGAAAGTGGATGCACAGACTTCAAAATGGGGTGACAATAGTTCCCCGGGAGATGTGAGGACCTAAAGGTCAAATTGTAGGTATCATAACTTTTGAGTGCAAACTATGTATCACTGAAGAGAGTATCATGTGGGAGTCGGTAGTAAATTTGTATATCGCGGAAGTCTGGGTGTTGTTTGCAGGTCACTGAACAATGGAAGTGCAATCTAGAGCCCATCTGCTTGGGAATCTGTGATCTGAAAAGTGGCTAGGTATGGAATGGGAAGGGGTCATTCAGAGTTGTGATATAAAAGCACGAGTGCAAATGTGAACCTGTGAGTCCGCCAACCCGCACAGTTAGACATTTTTTGAAAAACAACTAAGTAACCAGAAAGAGAAAGTAGAGGGGTAAAAGAAATGGGAATTTGGTTAAGTATAGAAGAGAGAAAAGAAGGGCTAATATATTCAAATCTGTAATAGATATTCCATTTCTTGGCAAGATATTTTCTGTATGTTTCTGGAGAAGTTGTATAGTTATTGCATATACTTGGAAAGAAGTCTAAAGGTGGCGGGCACAGGAAACAACGACTAGGAATTGGAAATTTCCTGAACCCACCAACCCAACGATCCGTGAAAGAGATTCCAAGAAATGGCCAACTGTGGAAAGCGGTCGAGCGGGCTTTAAAATAGGTTGACAAGGGTTCCTGAGGAGACGTGAGGCCCCAATGGTCAAATTGTATGTATCATAACATTTTAGTGAAAAATGTGTAACACAGAAGAGGGGATGATGTGGGAGTCTGGAAGTAAATTTGCATATTACAGAAGCTCGAGTGTTGTTTGTAGGTCACGAAACAATGGAAGTGCAATTTAGAGACTGCCTGGGTGGGAACCCGCGATCTAAAAATTGGCTAGGTATGGAAAGGGGAAGCACTCGGTTGGAATCGCGATATAAAAGCATGAATAAAAATGTGAACCCATGAATCCGCCAACCTGCGCAGCAAGACATTTTCGGAAAAAAAACGACTAAGTAACCAAAAAGAGAAACTACAGGGGAAAAAGAAAGGGGAATTTGGTTAAGTATAGAAGAGGGAAAAGAAGGGGATAAAAGAGTGAGAACATAGAAAAGAGGAGGGCAATTTTCATAAGAGGGAATTGGTCTCAAACAAGCCCCATTGTTGCAAAACCATCATTTTCTAGTCCAATATTTTATCCACTTGTTTTCTATTGTGCTTGTACCATTAAAAAGGGTGTGAGGAAATGCTTTGTTGAAGATTAGTTTTTATTGCAACTTGTGGGAGTAATTGTGTTCTTGATACATTCTTCCATGACTTTGACATATTATGTATTAAACTTCTTGCATCATGGGTTGTTAGCATTAAATATTAATAATTGCATGTCTAGAAACAACAATGACGATATTGAATTTTAATATTGTAGTTGATTTCATAGTCCCATTTAACTACACCTACCATAGATCAGTTTTTTTTCATGAACAAGAAATTTGGTAATTTCATTAATAAAGTAAAAAGTGCTCAAATAGAGGCCAGGGGATAGACAACTAATAAAATGTTCCCTTTTGGAGTAAAGGAATCAAGGAAGCGAAAGGGAAATAAGAAATCGTTTTCTTAGCAAGGCTGAGATGAAAATGAAATTTCTAGGGTGGGGCCCCGACAACCGCATCGTGATTTAGTCTTGCTATGTTCTATCTGCATTACAAATAGAATTGAATGTTGGTTTGAAACTGTCTGAAATTCTTTTTTGTTTACATAGAAGCTTGATGGGACCGACACAATGCATTGTCATATAATTGTTAAATGCTCCATATTAGATCAAATTACTTGAGCCAATAAAATATTCAAGAACTACGAGACTATTAAACCATGTTAATGAGAAGAGATGTTAAATTCAGCAAAGAAGCAGCAACCAAGATTCCAAGGAATTTTTTTTAATAGTAAATCCATAAAAATAAATAAAAAAAATGGGCAGTGTATATCTATCCATAGAAATTGGACTGAGTTCTTTGCACCAAAACATTGAACATATTTGTCATAAACACAAGTACAAGGTCTACAAAACAAAAACAAAAAAAAACATCCATACAATTCTGTGGTGTTCCTCTAGTGGGACAACATGTAGGAGCCAACGATATGCTCTTCAACATGCATACAAAACTCATTACCATGATTTTTTTAAGGAATTACTTGTAGTCTTCTCCTCGGAAGGTCAAGGTTCGTTGCCACAATCTCAATATCTTGTGGAAGACCTGAGGCGAAAAAGAAACAGGAGAGTGGTTCTGCAGTGGAATAATTCGTTGGCTTGAAGCAGGTAAACAACACTTTTTCTCCTGACCCTGGCGACCTAGAGGCATTGCAATGCACCACTCAATTGTACAAATAACAGAGAAAAGGCCCCGAGAACAAGAGTTTCCAATCCGTGACCTCCACTGCGAAGAGCACAACATCCCATAACATCGTTTCAACGGAGCACCCCAGTAAGAAAGCAACCCATAATTTTTCAAACGCGGGAGGACATAAGAACCCATCCTCGTGGTAAAATTGATAGCTCTCACAAGCTTCCCGTGAGGAAGAAGACGAAAAACATTGTAGGGCAAGCAGAAGAGCCCGAAATTGAAATTTAGGACACACCAAGAAACCACCTCCTCATAGTCGAAGACTTCAGGGACACAGGCTGCATGAGCAATTCCAGAGGCCCAAATTAGTCCATTCTGGGCAGAAGGAGATGAGTAGTAGGAATATGCCCTGCACCAGTGGGAGTTCTGGTCCTCATCCCCTAATATGTTAATTGTATATCCAGAGAATAGGAGAGTAGTCCCACAATTGAATAATTATTTGTCCTGAAATATATCTCTGGGAGCATCAAGAGACCATTTCCTTACAGTGAAAGATTTCTGCCTAGAACAGACTAATTTGGACCTCTGGAATTCCTACTCTCAAGCTGCAAAGCGACTATTATGTTCAACGTCGATTTCTTTTCTGAAACCCCTTCTTTTGGTCTTGTTAGGGCTTCCATCGTCGAGCCAAGAAGTTCCCACCATTATGGTTGATTTCAATTTGGGTGCAGGAGTGGGAACAACGTCTGCATTGCCATCATCCATTGCCATATCATTGTCCATTGGATCATCTTCTTCCAGCTCGAAATCGACCGCATCAACCTTTGCGCCAACCATCAATGCAGGCAGGCAGACTGTCTAAGCAAGCGGGGTTGCCTAGGAATTCTTTGGCTTGAAATATATCTCTCGGTGCAACAAGGGACCATCTCCTTTTTTGCTCCTGGGCGGAGGGAGATGAGTAGTAATAATATGCCATGGAGTACTAGAACCTCTGGTCATCATGCCCGAAGGTGTTTACTGTATCTGGACAGAACTATTGTCGAACTGCTACCATAAATTAACGAGAATTTGTTTTTGCTCCAGATGATGTTTGAAATGAAAATTCAGAAGGGATAATATAACCCTCCGCAAATCTTGGTTTAATGCGTATCAATGGAAGATCTCCTCGAGCCTTTAGTTGATCAATGACAATCTCCACAGTTCGTGCGTAATGAGTTATTACCTTTAAATCTTACAAATTGCATATTTAGAAAAAAGGTTGAAGGTGGTGGTGACGGCGAAGAGCGATTAAGGATTAGAGATTTCGTAAAGGTGACAACCGGACGATGTGTGAAAGAGATTGCATGATGATTGAAATGAACACTTGGAAAGGATAACACAACCCTCTGCAAATCTTGGTTTAATTCATATTAATGACAAATCTTTTCCATCCTTTCGAACATTAATGACAATCTTAACGGTTCCTGAACGATGAGCTATTAACATTAAAGCTTAATAATTGCATATCTAGAAATAAGTGTGAAGGTGGCGGGGATGGCGAAGAGCGATTAAGCATTGAACATTTTGTCGACCCACTAACCTGCAAAAGAGATTCCAAGAAATGGCCAAGTATGGAAAGCGGTCGACCGAGCTTCAAAATAGGGTCACAAGTTATACTCAAGAGACGTGACGGGCCTATGGTCAAATTGTATGTCTCGGAACTTTTGACTGCAAAATGTGTAACACGGAACATGGAACAATGACGGATTTTGGCGGTCAATTTGTATATCGTGGAATTTCGGGTGTTGTTTGTAGGTAGTAGAATAATGGAAGTGCAATGTTGAGCAAGCTTGGCTAGGAACCGACGATGGTAATAGTGGCCAAGTATGCAATGGGTAAGTGATTGGTCGGACTCGTGATATAAAAGCATTAGACATACTCAGAACAGGGAATATTGACGGGCTTGAAAACATGGCCACAAGTTCTACTCAGGAGACTTGAGGGCCCGATGGTCAAATTTTATGTATCCCAAATTTTGATTGCAAAATGTGTAACACGAAACAACGGACAATGACAGACTTCAATGATCAATTTGTATATTGTGGAACTTCAAGTGTTGTATATAAAAGCATGAGACATTTGGAAAAATGACACATTTGGAAAAACGAATAAGTAACCAGAAAGGGAAAGTAAACAAGAAAAAGCAAGGGGAATTTGGTTTCCAATTTGTAGATCAGGGAAGTCTGGGTGTTGTTTGCAGGCGACAGAACAATGTAAACGAAATGTTGAGCCCGCCTACCCGGGAACCCGCGATCCAAAAAGTTGTTGAATATGAAATGAGGAAGCGATCGATCAGACTCGTGATATAAAAGTATCAGTGGAAATCTGAAAACGTGAATCTACCAACCCCCGCACCTAGACATTTTCTGAAAAAAGACTAAGTAACCAGAAAGGGAAAGCAGAGGGAAAAAAGAAAGGGGATGACAATTTTTGGAAGTGGGAATTGGTGTAAGAAAGCCCCATTGATGGTCTTAACAGTAACTATTAAGTGCATTAAACATGTGAACAAGCTCTTCAATCAAGGAATAGATCAAGCGAGCCATGCTTATAGTTTTCAGGATATGTTTGTATAAGAGAAGCATCGAAAAGCCACAAGAAAATTAATTTTGGGATGTTTAAGTAAAATTATTGTACTGTTAACTTCATTGTAAGTATAACAATGATGAATTTGAATTTTAAGACGAATTTGAATTTTAATGTTTTGTGGTTGATATAATAGTTCCATTGGAATTCACATAGTATATATCCTTTTATTTCAAAATATTCTTGGAGATGAATTTTGTTAAGTTCATCGATCAAGGAAAAGTGCTAAAACGAGCCACATACTACATTTGCGTCGGAGAGCTTATATTAAAAGGCAAAGCAGGTCTTGTATATTCTTTAAGATCATAGAAAAATCGCCAAGATTTTGAATGTATCATTAATTTTCTAGAACGAAACATACAACCAAAAGCCAAGTAAACACCAAATGTATTGAAAGTTGAGGCACAAGGCAACGCATGAACACAGAAGGCGCCAAGTGAGATCCCACAAGGGTATATAGAGTATTATGCATCGACCTATGCATCAAACAATTTGTTATATATATATAAAAACATGTGGCATTGGTTTTCTCTTCCATTTGGTATATGTTCCCATGAGAAAATAGTCAGGGCCATGAGATATGAACAAAAGTCTTCCAAACACAAGACAACACAAAACCAGTGGAGCTTCGCCATTGTATCCCAGCTATAACCAAACCCCCAAATAGGGAACAAGAAACTTTCCAATTACTATTTTACCATGAAGCAAGATCATTATGGGCATTTTGCTTCTGATAGTTCCATGTTATATCACTACCATTTTTAACAATGCCAAATTTCCAATATTATTGGAAATGCCTGATGGTTCTACCTAGAGGAGCAAGCCATTTCTACAATTCAAAGGATGGGCCTGAGTTATTCACAATTGGATACTTTGTATGGAGTTTTTCCTCATGCTTCCCATTTTTGTATTGGACAATCGTATGTGCATGTACATCAACAATAAATGCATATGGATGTATGAATTCCAATGCTTGAACTCCCCAATCTCTATAGCGAGTTCTGAATATCTCAAGCTCATGCTTAAATCCATGTTGAGCCCTTTTTTTTCAATTAGAGCATCGATAAAATGCAGATATCATACCATAAATGTATAGTTGGAGATCATCTTCTTTTTTATTTGGGTACCCAAAAAGTGCAGAAATCTTGCCATGGCTATATAGTTGGAAAACATTTTTCCAATTTGGGAACCCAAAAAGGTGCAGACTCCTCCAAAAAATCTATAACTAGCCACCATTTTTTTTTCATTTGGACACCCCAACAAATATGAAAAATTATTACTAGGAGATGCAAAAAAAAAATAAAATAACAACAATGATTTGATTTGTAGTTAGATTCTCCTGGTTTTTTCAAGTGCACAGAAAGAGACAAAATATCTGGAAAGAAAATTTTACAACCATAGATGTAAACTTCGAAGAACTCGAGTCCGACGAACATTCATTTGGGTATTGAAGAAAAATTACAAACACACATGAGATTTTTTCGTTTCCTGCCAAAGCTTGATATGTTTTTTTTTTGGCAGCCGATATCCAGTATTGCATTGTTCTCATTTAAGGTAAATTTGCTATGTATTCGAAATTCACGTAGCATGTAGACATTGTTTGCCTTTTTCTGTAGGTATACTTCATATGAGAATTATGCTAACCCAGGAAGCACATATTGTAACAAAGGTTGTCTAATTATACAATGTACGATTGTGTTTCCCACGATCGGATGGCAGCATTGAGTCAATGTCTATATATGTAAGGGAATTTTTTACTGCATCGTAGACAATCAATTGTATCATCATTTATGAAAGTAGAAGCAGAAGCAGAAGCATGAGAGTTTCATTTGGCACATACATGCTCGAAGGAGGTTGAGTACGCATTCGTTGCAACCAAAACACCCTCAACCTAGGCACGCGAGCATAACAATTAATATATTGAACAATATAATATACAACTGCACAACAAAAAAAATAAAAACTGTAGAAAATTGGTGAAGGAAATTTGTATGAGCAAAGTGAGGATGAAATTGTAGATGTATATGCACAACAGTTGTAGAGCTAGTTAGTTTCTTGAGATCCTGTACAATGTTTGTTTGCAATTCTGTTACAAATGTTGCTTGGGTTGTGTGAAAGATCCTTTTTTTAACATCTCTTTTCTTTGTTATATTTTTGAAGAGCATAAGTGGAAATTGCCCTTTATGCAATTGTTTTTCTATTGAGGAAAACAAATTTGAATAGGTGTCAAACAATTGCAGCTGCAACATGGAACAGTGCAATAGTTGTGTAACATAACCGAGATACATGGACATGTGAAAGTAAAGGACACAACTGGATATGGATAATGGTATCATTTCCTTGTCGTTGTTTGACTCTCCATATTTTATATGGAGAATGTGTTGCGAGCCAAGTTTTCTTGCGAGTGTGAAAACTGCACCAATGGTTTTGATTGGGTAAGTGTCGTTGCTCTGTGTAAGTTGGTTGATAGTTGTGTCCAAGACGAAATGATATTCTGAACAAATAGTGGGAATTTTTTCCACAATACTTGTTTCGTTGAGCGATATAATCCGATCACAATCACCACGGTCATATACTATTTTGGGCAATATATTAAAATTTGTAATGGATATCCCATTACCTGCCAATATCTTTTCTGCATGTTTCTGGACAAGTTGTGTGGGAATAATCAATGTGACTGTCATCAGGGCTTCGTTGTCTGTCATGTCAGCACTGTTATCCCCGATATCCAGGGATAACTAGGAGATCATGTCTCGAGGCCCACATGATCCCAGACATGGAGTACAAGAGCAGATCGACTTGAGCATGGCCCTTGAGGGCCTATCTTTCTTCTTCTCAGCCAGACTTGTCCTGCCAGCAGTACCAGCCTCCATCACTACCGGCTTGGTCTTGCATCGAAGAGGGCTCTTGCTCCATGAGGTAATTGGTCCGATGTATCATGGTATGTGTCATATTTGATCATTATAACCTTCTTATGTATGCATTAGGTTCCTCTCATTTCAGATGACTGCTTGGATCTTACACTAATCCACTTGACCACTGTTGGGGTAATTGATGGGGTATCTTAGCAAGTTGGTATTCATGGGTTTTGGTTAGCTACCAAAGGGGGTTTGCA
>JASDQU011401566.1:6401-18615 GCA_032191745.1 Picea mariana | reverse complement strand
GGCGTTGGTTGTTGGCTTGTATTGTTGCTTGGTGAATGATTTGTGTGCAGGTGTTCGGCGCTTGTGCTTGGGTTTGTTTTTTTTTGTTTAGTGCAAGATAAAACGCCTCTTTCAGGCTCCTCTCTTGGTCGTGGCTTGTTTGACTTGGCGCTTGTGCGTTTAGGCGTTTAAGCTTTGTGTTATTTGTTGGTGTAGCTGCTTGGCTCAATAGCTATGGGATTGGGCACAATAATTTTATTTTTAATCTATTATATATATTTTTGAATTTTTAGACGCGTTGAGCACCCAAACCCTCGTGGAATCTCCTCCTCTTGGCTCGTTGCTAGGTCATTGGTGCTTGTGCGCTGGCTTCTGAGTTTGGTGCTGGTGCGTTCGGCTGTGTTCTGTGGGCGCTTGGTATCGACTGTGTTTTGGTTGTGTGTTGTGTTGGGTGCTTATATTGACAGCTCATGGACTTGTCTTCAGTGCTTAGTTGACTTGACGCGTTGAAGACCCTTTTTGGGCTCCCTCATAGGCTCCTCCTCGACATCTTGGCATTTGGCATTGGGCTTTGTGTTATATGGCAGGTGCTTGGTTATTGCAAGAACTGTTTCAAAGGTTGTCATTGTGCTAAGAGTCAATGCCAAAGCCGACAGTGCCCCTGCTTTGCTGCTAGGCGTGAATGCGACCCAGATGTGTGTAAGAACTGTTGGGTTGGTTGTGGGGATGGAACTCTGGGTGTTCCACCACAAAGAGGAGATAATGAATGCAGAAACATGAAGCTTCTCTTGAAGCAGCAACAACGAGTGTTGCTTGGAAAGTCTGATGTTGTTGGATGGGGTGCATTTTTAAAGGTAATTTCTTTAAAATGTATCCTGAATCCTTTTCCAATCACAAGGACAATTTTCCTGCCTATATTGCTGGTTTATATTCTTGAAGATGTAATCAGTTTATGATATACAACGTCTTCGGTTCAACCGAAATTGTCAATATATGGGAGGTTGTTCTGTAGCTTGGAAGGGGTCAATTGATCGTTAAGAGCAGAAGCAAATTCATTTTTTTTTTTGGGTTTTCAACCTACTGACTTTGTGGGGCATGCTTTCACAGGTATTTCATCACTCAAATGTTGACGGAGAAAAGTGACGTGTATATTTTTGGAGTGGTTTTACTAGAGATCGTATGTGGTAGACAACCGATAGCTGTAAAACTACCCATAGAGGAAGTGAACATAATTCGATGGGTAAATAATCTATTCAAAATATAAATATTTAACAACACTGAAAAATATTTTGTAGTGCATCTTCATATTTAATAGCACTGAAATTAGAAAAATTTGCAGTACATCTTTCCTCATAAATTCACAATAATTATTCGCATATTTACAGGGGACTTCGTATGTACTGGGGATGAATGAAAATCCTGGCAAAATAACAGAAATCATAGACAAAAGACTACACAGAAATTACGACATGAAGTCCATCAATCTCTGTAGCCATTGGAATTCAACGATTCTTTGGTAGATTTTGAAATGCTTTTAAAATTTCGAATTTTTTTGTGTTGCGGCGACGGTTTTATGGAAGATTTTAAAGTCCTAAGGGCTTGCGTTTGTTGGTTGAATGTGCTTTTTAGAAGGTTTACTATTTAAATTGGCGTAGGAGGACGGGATTCTTAAATGTTTTAGGTTTTATCTAGCTGGCTTGTAGGTACGGGATTCAAAACTTTACTCTCTTCCTGGTATGCACTCTATCTACCTTTCTATATTTATTTGCTTTAATCGCAAGTCTCCGTGTAAGCAGTGAGGGATCGATTCCAGTTGTTGTTGTTTGGTGGTCCCTAGGCGCAACAAAGGGTTTTCCTTTCTCAAATCTCAGGGTTTCAAGGGTTTCTTTGTTTTTTGTTTTTTTTTACCCTTTTATGGTTTCGTGTTTTCTCTGTGCTGGAATTGTGTCCATGTGTTTTCCGTTTACAGCTAAGGGCCGTATTTGGATTGGGGCATAATAAATGACGATTTGCTCTTATTTTGACACTACCATCATTTTTGTTGTAAAATACCCTTTCGTGCCAGACCTTTGTGGGCTGAAAACCATTGGCTTAGGAATTGTGCCTGAGGGGTCTCTATTCTTAATTTTTTTTTAGTTGTTCATTATATAAAATATCACTCTGTACAGGTGAGGCTTCTCACAGGTTTGAAACTTTGATGAACTTCTTTTCATACCAACGTGAATAAAACTTACGTCAAGTCCTACATATCTATTTTTATATGTTTACTAGAAATGTTTATTGCTTAAGCCTGGCAGAATTGACACACACACACACACACACACACACATATATATATATTGGTTTTTATTATTTGTTTGTTTATTTGAACTAGTGTTAAAATTCATTTAACACTCGCAATATGTACAATATTATATTATTTTCATTTTTAAAGTGCATATTGTTTATATATATGTCTGTATATATAATAAAAAAAATTATGTGCTTGTCTTGCAGGTTAGGTGGAGCTGGAGCTGGAGCTTGGACCAGATTTATCTAATTAAGGGTTTCAGGGCCCCTGAACTGCTAGATTTATCTAATTTCTGGGTGGGTACAGTTCCATTCCTAAGTTGGGTAGGTAGGCCCTTAAGGCTCCAGTGCTTCAAACTGAAGCTCTAATACCATGTGTAACGTTCTTCTCAACAGAGCCTTATAAAAGAAAAAAAAAATTATTTTAAAGAAATGCTATCCTAACATTTTCATAACTTCATAACCAGCATATAACCAATAACCAACATATAACCATTCAACTTAAATAAAATTTATGAACATATCCTAATAAGCTTACGAACAACCACATAACACTACATATTCCTTATAATACATAAAACAAATACATAAAATAAAATACCTCTTCCTGATGCTAATTCCCGCTGATCTAGTTGTCCTCCCTGCTGCCTTGCCCAACCTGCTACTTTGACCAAACTCTGCCCAAACCGACTAACCACCCAGCCAGCTAGGAGCAGCCTGTCTAGCTCCCTAGCTCCAGGATACCATAAGGAATCCTAGCCCCCGTGCCCAAAACCCCCCAGCAACCCGATGCCCCTTGCAATGGTTCACCAAAACCCCAAAACCCAATCCTTCAAACCAGAAGATGTCCAACAGAAATACAGACCTCAGAAAATATAGACCTCCTGCCAATCATGCTCCTTCCCCCAATTTTCATAATCATCCTCCCATAGGACTCTTCCCCGTCATATCTCCCCCTTCACTGACTCTCCTCCCCTCCATTAATTACCTTATCCCCTCCTTTATTATCTTATTCTTAACCTGTCATACGTAAGTTTCAAAAGGATTAAATTAAAGTTATTAAGCCCCTTAATTTATTACCCATGTCATTGAATGTGATATGTAATCAATTAATTAATTAATTAATCAATTAAAAGTTATACACAATTAATTAATAAATAAATAAATAAATAATATTATTAATACTAATCATTGTTTAACTAAAACCATATTAGGACAATTAATTATCTAATTAATTTTACTTAATAATCCCTATGCATCTATTTAACCAGGGTTGTTACATGCACCTTGCCTTGTGGGAAGAAGGGGATAAAGGCCCAGAGGGTAAAAGTAGTTGGCAAGAGTTAAAAGCCAAAAATGAAACCTTTGAGATGCTTCACCCAGGGATTCTAGAGAAAGAAATAAAAAACTTCTCAGTAAGAAAGGAGAACCCATAAAATAAATAAACACTCGAGGTATTAGTTGGTGGATAGGAGGTCTCATCACGAGACGACCTATTATGACCATGGGCATGTAGTGGTATGACACTACCATCTATATGGTCACCAAACTAGGGTAGTGACTCTTGGTGGCATAGCCAAGAGAAAGGGGGTCTCATCACGATACAACCTTCTCATCTCCATGAAATGTTTGTGGATAACAAAGTCACCTCTGGTCACCAAGCCAGAACAGTGTCCCTCAACTCTTCCCTTGAAGCATAAAAGTAAAATATCAATGATTCTAATAATAAAAGGCAATGAATGGGTTAGGAAACAATGGCATCACTGACAAGGTGCTACTCACCCTCTACAAAGGTACCCAGAGATAAGATTTGCATTTTCCTGTTATCACTGCACCCCATTCCCAAACACTACCCCACGCCACCTCATACACTTAGATGAAATGGATTGGTTCTTACCTGGGAAACACCCCAAACTTAAGGAGGATTAGCCAAATAGGACATCATGAGACCTTCTCCAAAACTGACTTGTTAAATCGCATAACGTCATTGAGAATTTGTCTAGGTAAAGGGGGGTTTGATGCACATGTTTGGGTAATTTAATTTTTGTATGTGATTTATATGTTATGATCCCTGTGACTTATGAACCCCTGGAGGGCGTACTTGTTTTTGTTGCAGGACCTTGCCTGGTGAACAGGTACACACGGGGGAATGATTAGCTCAAACCTTCATGGGGCTGAAAGCCCACAAATGGATGTTGTAACCCCAGTCAGGGGCAAGAAGACATCAAAGATTTGCACCAGGAAGAAAGAAAGACGTCACCTTGGAGGCACCTTGGCAGACCTAGACCCATGGGGATCTTTCTTTTCCTCTTGGACGTTGACCCTTGAGATCCCATGAAGTCACCATCATGACCCTGGATGTCATCCTGAGCTAGGGTTTTCATTTTGAGGGAAGTTGTGAGCTAGTTGGCACATGTGGGCATCATTCAAGGCCTTTGGAGGCCAAACGTTCAACATCTAGAGCCCAACGTTCCACCTTAGGGGCTCAATGTTACCCTAGAAGGGTGTGATGTCACCCTTGGAAGTGTTTTTAGATTCTAATTAATTTTATTTATGTCTAATTTGAATTTATTTGTAAATTGGCCCGGTCGACCTTTATTTGGCCTGAAATTAATTAAAGGTCAACAGTTTTGTATAAATAAACAAAAAGTACATTCATTTTTACATCACAACTCCTCACGCAAAAGGAGAGGTCTGAAATTTTCACCCTAGAAGGGCTATTGGCTGCAATTGTGAGGCACACCCTTGTACAAGGCTGTTTTTTTGTAAGTTGGATCAATCTTGGAAGCTTTTATGGTGATCTTGCATGGTATTTCATGATTATTCTTGGTGCAAGTAGGTAAAATCTGCATTTTTTTTCATATATTGAATGGTTTATGTATGGTTTTATTTGCTTATACAAGTTTATGAAATTGCATGATATTCTTAATGCTTGAAGTAAGGAACTTAAATTTCCACTTTCTTACTTTCTGTTTGCCAAGTTTTTCATTCAATTGATCTAATAACTAGTGAAACCCTATAGCCCTATTTTCCTAGCACTCTAAGGTTTTGACCTAGTTATCTTTTCCTAAGTTCTTATCCCATAAGAATCCTAAGGAGAGAAAATTGTTAGGGCCTCGAATTGCCTACACCCTAGTATCTTGTTTTCTTGAGGAAAATGCATAAGGGGACTTAAGTTACTACTTCTCCTATGCATTCCTCTTGGACTTTTGTGCACTATCAAAATTGATTTGCAGCCTTAGAAGAAGTCGTCCACTTGACTCCATAAGCCCTAGAAGGCACTAGTTCTAGTCTCTCTCTTATTGAAGGATTGATTAAAGACTCAAACTCTCTTCCTTGAAGATTTTGCTAACTTCTACTAACCCTAAACTAGACTAATTTATTAACTAACTTGTTGTTTTTGTTGCAAATCATTGCTACAACCATCCTAATACATGCTAATTTGTTGCATCCACCTACATAACTTGCACCTAGCTCACTCATAAATTGCTTGTGATAATTGCCAGTGAATATACTAGATAAATGCTAAGTTTACATGGTGTTTCCTTGCAATTTTGAGCACTAGAATTTGTTGTTGTTACAAAATATTGCTACAACCATCTAACTGCAGCAAATTCTTTGCATAATTGACATTAAATGCTAGCTAGACATTTCCAAATTCGCTTGCGACAATTAATTATCATTCAGCCTAGTTAAAGCTACATTTTTTTTGTCTTTTTAAAGCAATTTCAAGGCATACTTTTTGCGGCTGTTACAACATACTTATTGTTGTTGTAAACTGTTACATTGTTGCAACTTTATATCAGCTATCCTATTTTTTGAAGGTTCGTGGTCTTAAGAAGCACTAACATCATATTTTGTACTTGAAAGCTGCCATATTTTCTTTGTTGTCTTGTTCTGGGAAGGTACACTCCATTTTCACTGTTGCTTCATCCCTTAAAGACCTTAACAACCTTTTGACTTGAGTGACCAGTGAGAGGGGGGTTTTCTTGCGTCCTTGCCTTACTCTTATCATCCCTTTAGGTCACCAAGGATGTCTCCCCCGGGGTAACTTTGATATACTCCTAAATAGAAAGGGGTTTCTTATTAAGGTGATAGTGATAGGTCACCCCCTATTATGCCAATATTACATTTACTTGCCTTGGGATTTGGGCAAGTATAGATTGTGCAATAAAATTTGGCACCGTTGCTGAGGAACAATGAGTCAATATTCCTCAACGAAAAGTTTTCACTAAGCCTTTATCCAAAGCCTTCTTTTCACAAATCTTACCTAACGACTCCACTAACGGTGATTCCCTCATCCCTTTGATAATCCTTAAGAGGATATCTAGCGACTCCACTAACCTTTTCCAAGGTGCCACCTTACTCTCAATTTTGTGATATTTCCAAGTTATGGGATCATAGCGCCCTGGGAACAAGTGTATTCAACTATCGATTTCAAAAGTTTTCAAGGATACCCTCATTATTTTGATGCAAAATGGTTAAACAACTCTCCAAGATTCAGAGGCCTCCCAATTACTCACATTGTAGAATTCTTGAAGTATATAAGTGAGATAGAATTGGAGGGGGAGGATGTTCTGGTAAAATTGTTCATACTTTCTCTGCCATCTTTTTTGCAAGATTAGTTTAAGGTTTGTTGCGAAGATATGGGTATATAATCTTTCATAGACCTCATCAGTAGGTTTATTGAGTTTGTCAAACCACAATGTCAGACATATGAAGATACCCTTCAAAATATCACAGTAGCCCTAGAGGACGAAGGATTCACCACTAAGATTGTGGAATATCTCAAGGATGTGTACCATACTCAATACCAAGAACCCTATGATATAGAAGGAGAGATTTATGAAGAAAGTTGTCAACCCCTTGAAGAGGAACAATATTTTTCCCATGATTCGGTAGAATGAAGTAAATATTTAACTAAAGAAGTGAATTATGAGGATGAAGCATTAGTATCCGCTCCTACGTCTAATGAAGCTCTCCAATATCCTACCTCTCTTGCACAAGATGAAGAGAATGAGGTGAGTCATTTTCCTTTCTAGTTTTTTGATGACACTTTATTCTATGATTCAGAAGGTGAAGAAGTAAAGAAACCCTTGGAAGAGCTAGGTCCTTCATTTTATGATGAAGACATGATTAAAGAGATGAGTTTTGGGGATGATGTACCAGACCCTCTTCCATTTGATGAAGTCATCCAAGACATTGACGCTCCTGCACAACAAGAAGTGAATACGATAAGTTATTTCTCTTTCCAAGATTTTGATGATGCTTTATTTTATGATTTGGAAAGTGAAGAAGTACTAGAGGAGCCCTTGGATGCATTAAATCCTTCATTTTATGATAAAGGTAGTGACATGGTTGATAATATTGATGAGTTCATACATGTTGGAAGACATAAGTGGGATGTGATTGGTTCTAATGAGGATCCCATTTATGATATGGAAGGATATATTTGAATGTTGCCTTTACAACAATCATATGATGTTCCTAATAATTTTGATGTTTGGGAACAAGATGATGATATAATTATAGAAGTTTTCCAAGCACCCAAGGATGATACAATGCAATGTTCTCCTGGTGATTTTCGGTCATACCTTGAAGAATTTGATGAGTATTCCTTTCAGCACTTGGATTTATTCTATGAAGAATATTATCAACCATCGTTTTGCTCAAATTTTGATAAAGGTGAGGATGTTGCTTGCCTAAAGAAGGATACTTGTGACAAGGTTGTCGAGCCCCCTTCGACTACTTTACCTCATTATGTCACTAAGGGTTTAGTTGGGAAACATGGCCTTTGTCTTGAGTTTTCTCCATAGCAAAGACTTCTTTTAGAATACAAGGGTAGGTTGAATACCTTAAGAAGAAGTTTATTGTCTCAGTCTTTCAGCCTTCCCTTAAAAAAGTGTCAGTCATCCTCTAGGTTCTTACTAGTACTTTCTCAAACCTCAGGATGTGATGACGTCCAAGGTAGCCAACCTCCAGACTCTTTGAGTCAGTCTTTTGAGCCTTTAATTTTTTACGATCACTTTCTGAGATGGATTGAGCAATTTCCTAGAAGTGTCACTTGGCATAATTTTGTCCATCCCTCCCTCCCTCCTCCATGAGCTAGACTTTACGATTTCTGATGATGTGATGCATGTTCTAACTCATGTTATTTTTGTTCTTGACTTGTCATTGTTTTGGTTTACGATGAATCACAGAGGTAGGTATTATGATATATTGCTAGGATGGTTTCACTGGTTATTTGACTACACCTAGTGTTCAACCAACATGTAAGTAGAGGTAGGTAGGCATTTTCATCCATTGTATATACCATCTGCATATCATGTTAACATAGTTGTAGTTACATTTTACATATTATTTTGTCTCACTTGTAGATATGCATGCTCATGATCATATGTTAGATTAAAGATGCTCTCTATTTTAGTATATCATATATGAACAAGAGGTGATATCACCACCCTAAGGATTACTAACACATTTTGTTGAGATTTAGCAGGAACAGATCATATCAGAGATGTTGAGGTTCTCATGCGCTCTATAGTGAGCACATGTCCCCAAGTTGGAGCTAGATGTTATCCCCTACCCTAGGGATAGCTAAGGAGATCATGTCTCGAGGCCCATAGGTCCTAGACATGGAGTGTCAAGAGCCGAATGAATTGAGAATGTCCCTAGAGGGCCCCTCTTTTCTTCAGTGCAACACATTTATCAGCAGCAACATTATCCATCCCACCAGCCAGGTCCTGAAGTAGCAGTAAGTCTTTCTTCATGAGGTAATGAGTCCGGGTATCATGGTATGTGTCCCTCTAGTTATTGAAGCACTTGAATATGCTGCATTGAATTCTCCTTCATTTCATAACGTTTCTTGGAAATTATGCTCTTTAACTTGTTCATACCTGGAAGGGTGACATGATGCTCTAGTAAGTTGATATCCATTTAGAATGGGTTGCCAATGGGTGGGTCTATAAAAGGTCATCGTCCATTCCCTCCATACTTACCACTTTCCATGTTTATTCTTCTCATTTACCCCTACCTTTGTTCGAGCATTCAGATTTTCCACACTAGGAAGGGTTGTACCTTTCCTTGTAGGAAGAAGGGACTAAAGGCCCATAGGGTAAAAGTAGTTGACAAGAGTTAAAAGCCAAAAATGAAACCTTTGAGATGCTTCGCCCAGGGATTCCCGAGAAAGCAATAAAAATCTTCTTAGTAAGAAAAGGGAACCCATAAAATAAATAAACACTCAAGGTATTAGTTGGTGGATAGGCGGTCTCATCACGAGCCAGCCTATTATGACCATGGGCATGTAGCGGTATGACACTACCATATATATAGTCACCAAACCAAGGTAGTGAGTCTTTGTGGCATAGCCAAGAGAAAGGGGGTCTCATCACGAGCCAACCTTCTCATCTATGTGAAATGTTTGTGGATAACGTTGTCACCTCTGGTCATCAAGCCAAGACAATGTCCCTCAACTCTTCCCTCGAAGCAGAAAAGAAAAAGATCAATAAAACTAAGAATAAAAGGAAATGAATGGGCTAGGAAACAATGGCATCCATGACAAGGTGCAACTCTCCCTCTACAAAGGCACCCACAGGTAATATTTACATTTCCATGTTATCATTGCACCCCATGCCCAAACACTACCCCACGCCACCTCATACACTTACATGACCCGGATTGGTTCTTACCTGGGAAACACCCCAAACTTAAGGAGGATTAGCCCAATAGGACATCCTAAGACCTTCTCCAAAACTGACTTGTTAAATCACATAACGTCTTTGAGCATTTGTCTGGGTAAAGGGGGGTTTGATGCACATGTTTGGGTAATTTAATTATTGGATTTTATTTACATGTTAAGACCCATGTGACTTATGAACCCCTGAAGGGCGTACTTGTTGTTGTTGCAGGACCTTGCCTGGTGGACAGGTACAAATGAATGTAATAAACAAAAATTACATTCATTTTTACATTACAACTCCTCACATAAGAGGAGAGGTCTGAAATTTGTGCCCTAGAAGGGCTATTGGATGAAATTGTGAGGCACACTCTTGTATAAGGCTGATTTTTTGCAAGTTGAATCAATCTTGGAAGCTTTTATGGTGATCTTGCATGGTATTTCATGATTATTCTTGGTGCAAGTAGGTAAAATATACATTTTTTGTCATCTATTGAACAATTTATGTATGGTTTTATTTTCTCTTACAATATTATGAAATTGCATGATATTCTTAATGCTTGAAGTAAGGAACTTAAATTGCTACTTTCTTACTTTCTATTTGCCAAGCTTTTCATTCAATTGATCTAGTAACTAGTGAAACCCTACAGCCCTAGTTTCCTAACACTCTAAGGTTTTCACCTAGTTATCTTTGCCTAAGATCTTATCCCATAATAATCCTAAGGAGAGCGAGGTGCTAGGGCCTAGAATTGCCTACACCCTAGTATCTTGTTTTCTTGAGAAAAATGCATAGGGGGACTTAAGTTACTACTTCTCCTATGCATTCCTTTTGGACTTTTGTGCACTATCAAAATTGATTTGCATCCTTAGAAGAAGCCATCCACTTGACTCCATAAGCCCTAGAAGGAATTATTTCTAGCCTCTCTCTTATTGAAGGATTGATTAAACACTCAAAATATCTTCCTTGAAGCTTTTGCTAACCTCTACTAACCCTAAACTAGACTAATTCATTAACTAACTTGTTGTTGTTTCAAATCACTGGTACAACCATACTAATTCATGTTAATTTTTTGCATTCACCTACATAACTTGCACCTATCTCACTCAGAAATTGCTTGTGACAATTGCTAGTCAATATACTAGATAAATGTTAAGTTTACATGGTGTTTGCTTGCAATTTTGAGCACTAGAATTTGTTATTGGTACAAAATATTGCTACAACCATCTAATTGCAGCAAATTCTCTGCATAAGTGACATTAAATGCTATCTAGGCATTTCCAAATTTGCTTGCGACAAATTAATTATCATTCAGCCTAGTTAAAGCTACATTTTCTTGTCTTTTTCAAGCAATTTCAAGGCATTTTTTTGTGGCTGTTACAAAATACTTATTTCCGTTGTATATTGTTACATTGTTGCAACTTTATATCAGCTAGCCTATTTTTTGAAGGTTCATGGTCTTAAGAAGCACTAACATCATATTTTGTACTCGAAAGCTGCCATATTTTCTTTGTTGTCTTGTTATGGGCAGGTACACTCCATTTTTATAGTTTCTTCATCCCTTAAAGACCATAACATCCTTTTGACTTGAGTGACTAGTGAGAGGAGGGTTTTCTTGCATCCTTGCCTTAGTCTTATCAGCCCTTTAGGTCATTGGGGACGTCTCCCCGGGGGTAACTTTGATATACTCCTAAATAGAAAGGGGTTTCTTATTATGGTGACAATGATAGGTCACCCCTGTTACACCAATCTTGCAATTACTTACCTTGGGATTTGAGAATGTACATATTGTGTGATAACAGTGGCAACAACTCATATTCTATGTAATAATGAAGAGCCTATATTTTCTCAACTTAAGTAATTTGCACTTATTGTTTAAATATTTCATCATAATCCAACTTCAATCAAAAGACCATGAATCAAAAAATCATTATATTAATAAAAGTCACTTTTATTGACATAATCATGGTATATTAAAACTTATATGTTAAAGAAAACCAATTCTCTTAATTAATATATAATAATAAATTTTTAAATTAAAAAATATAAATATTTTTAAAATGATTTCAATTATTAAATATATTCAACTTATTTAAATTAATAAACATATAAAATACTACCTTTTTTTTTTAATTAAAAAATACTTACAATATTTTATATTTTATTTTCAATACTTACAATATTTTATATTTTATTTTCAAATACATGTTTAATCTTTAGTTGAATATCATCCTATAAATATATATTCAAATACTACTAATTCTTTTAATTAA
>JASDQU011401564.1:24823-39375 GCA_032191745.1 Picea mariana | reverse complement strand
GCTTTAAGCATTGCTTGTAATAACTATGCAATAGCAATGGTAGTTTTTCAAGGTATATATTTATTTAAAAAGTAAGGTGTTGGGTATATGTTATATTATTTTCACGAGTAGTAGTGTCACATATTTGGGTGGTTTTTTGGCACATGGTTTTTTGGCACATGGTTTTTTGTCGATGGTTTTCTATTTCTGGTTGAGGAATTAGGGTTGTTGACTAATCCAAGTCATTGGGTTAGGATTTTTCATGTTGCTGGCTCTTATATGTATATTGTATTGTAAACAATGTATCACTATGAATGAATATAGAATATGCTAGTTTTCCCGGTTTGGGTTTCCAGGGGAAAAATCTCTGTGTAATGTTTGTATTTGCCATTGTATCTTCTTTGTTCTTTTACTGAAAATTTGTTTGCAGTAAATATTGTACAAGGTTAAAATCTGCATAAGGTGTGTTTCATGCAACTATAATTGATGACTCCTCAATCATTATAAGGTCCCTCTTACAACACTCTAGTCCTTAAAATCYTTGCCTACCTCATCTGGTTCAAAGAATGATAGAATCATCCCATCGTTTTGAAGAAATTTCTTCCTTTCAAGTGTAACTTGCAAGGACATCATGAAGACATTGATCTTCTTGCAAATATGGTGGCATCCATGAATGAAGGTCGATTAATAAAAAGGGGGTGTGTGTGTGGTTCCTTATTATACTCCTCTCCCATGACATTGATTAGCATTAAACTCGTGATGAATTTCATGCATAAGTTCCTAACCTGACGGGCTCATACGAACTATGGGTCATGGCTATTAATATGTCACACTCCTTGATGTTTTCAGTTGCTGGTGCTTCTAACTAATAAGAGCTTTTTGAGTATGCAGGTTTCCATAATTAGTCATAATGCTGGAAAAACTTATGGATCAAAACTGTGAGTGGAGTTTTCAAAACGTCCAAAACTCCATAGATTGTTTTGATCCAAAAGTTTTTCGAGCATAATAAGAGCTTGTTGATCCAACTCCTCTTTGTGTGTGGTTTTATTTGGTGGATTGAAGGGTGGGTTGGGAGAGCAATTTCTTCCCTCCATGATGTCTTTGGTTTTTGTGGTTTGGCCTCAAGAGCTTGCTCTAGTTGCCTTAATCTAAGGAATGTTGCGAATCAAAATTCTAAATTTTTCTCGGTGGGTCTTAGTGCTCTAGAAAACACACATTTGATTTGGATCAACCTTGAAACTATAGGAAGGATGGCTCGGTATAGGAAGAACTAGTGTGCGATGTGCAAGTTGGTGGAGGCCAATAGAAGTGTGAAGCAATGTGAAAGTGGGGTAGCAGAAGCCCAACAATGTATTGTAACCTCACCTCTACAATGTAAATGTTGGCAAGAGGGTTGGAAGGAAATTTGTTGGTGGAAATTCAAGAGTGATACAAGGATGTTGTTCAAATTGCTACTTAATTAAAGAAAATGCAGGATATGGAACACGAGTTCAGGGCATGTGAACAGGTACAAAGAAGAAAGTATTTAGAATTGGACCTTCATATGGAATCTGTAATTTCTCCAGTGGCTTGTATTGTTGACTTCCCTAATCTCCCACTGAAGATTCTCCAATCCTCTACTCCTTCTACTTCTAATTCATTTGGCTTGGAGGATGGCTTAAATGAAGAAAGTGTAGGGGTTTGGTACAATCCCAATTTGAATATAAAAGTCGTGGCAGTTGGTCTACTCCTTGTAGCATAATAAAAAATGGTGTGTGTTATGGGAAGGATGACAAGGAAAACTAAGTGCTAGAAGATGCCTTGCATGGACCATCTTTTTAAGATATTTATTTGTTTAGAATTTTTTGTCTAGTTGTTTTGTCAGTGGGAAAGTTTGTCAAGCAGTGTACATGCTAAGCTAGTCGGTCTAATTGTTAGGTAGATAGCTATAGGATTTTTTGGAACAAGGACTTTGTTATTTTGCTTACATTGAGTTGCATAATCTTTTTATTAGTTCATATTACAAGGTTGTTAGTTCAACCACAAACCATTTTTCTAATGCAAATATTACTCATTATTGTTAAAAAAACACTTAGCTTTCCTTATTACCTTTGGATTTTTCTCTTTCGGGTATATGTTTACCTCTTGTGTAGGGGAGCATGGTTGGGTTTGCTGGCATATGTTTTATGTTGCTTTTGTGTTTTATGATGAATTCTGAATGTTTGGTTGGTTTAAGGCGTAGTTCGAGTTTTCCATTGAGTTGTTGATCATGCCTTGACTTAGCATCCTCAACTACCTTTATATTTCCCCCTTACATATGTGTTTTCCTATTTTGTTTGTGTATGGCATGGTCAAGTTTGGTTGCTTATGTTTTAAGTTACCTTGTGTTTTACTACGAGTTCCTAATATTGCATTGGTTCAAGGCATGCATACTTTTAGTTGTCCATGGAATCGTCATTACCAAGGGAAGATCATTGGGAGAAAGTCGTAAGATAAACAAATAAGGGATGATGGTGTAGTCGATGACCATGGCACACCCAATATGCCTCTTCTCTCAACTTTGCCATTTAGTATGTTAAGCAATTTAGAAGCTCTAGCAGAGAGAACTAAGTAAGGGGAAGGATAAGAGATGATGACAAGAGATCATACATGGATAAATGGTAAGGAGACATGCAAGAATAATAATAAATAGAGAACCATGGGCTTTAAGTACAAGGATGGAAGAATTGGATAATAGAGAACAAATTAAAGATGTTGAAGAGAGCACTAGCTTACAAATAATCACTTGAAGAGAGCACTAGCTTACAAATAATCACTAGCTTACACTACACTTACACTAAAAAAAAATTAATATATTAAACATCCCATATAACTAATTATACTAATAAACAATGGTCTCTCTCAATACACGTCTATGTGATCCTAGCCCAACTCTACTACTTTTAGAGCTCGACTCCACAACTCCATAAACATGTTGAACCCCTAAAGTGGGACTAATGTGAAACACAAATCCTATACCTAATGAAATAAATAATCCCCTCTAAGATCATGTAAACCTTGGTTTCTTCTACCCATTTAGTGAGAGGATAGGATTTCAAAAAATTTAATCTCTATCAATCAAATCCAAGTCCTTCCCACTCTTTACACCAAGGCCACTAACAAGTAACGACAAATAACTATAAGATTAATATAATGAGGGAGGACACAAAAATGCAATGATGAAGTGTATCGATTCTGGATCTCAGCAGACGTAGCACGCTCCCCTATCATGGTGTTAGATTCACATCGTGTGGTCACATGCCACATGAGAGGGTATGCCCCAGTTCATTCTTTTTAGGATGATGAGCAATAATGGCTTCACAGAAAAACATTGCACGTGTATAATTGCAGAAATGTTCCCAAACTTCGTTTGGGAAAGTCATCCCCCAATCATAGAATACTAAGGAGTTCATTTTGGACCTTCAATTATTATACAATTCAAACCTCGTTATTGGATGTGCATGGTGTATACGTTGATAATTATGGAGATTCTTTTATGGTAAAAGAAAAGAATTTGAAATGAGTGTATTTTTTAAAATAATAAAGAGATAGTTTGTGTTTTTTAATTATTTTTCGAAAATGAATATAAATGTGTGTATTTTGTGTAAATGATCTTTTTAAGGATGAATATGACAATGTACGTTTTTTTTTTTTCCACGAGAAAGTTTCTCGTTTATATTCATCAGTATATAAACTTTTTACAGAGCAGCATCATTACAAAATCCATCCCGGAGACTCAGCAGGGTTCGACCACAAGACCTCCTCCCATCTCTTGGAGAAAGGTACCGTCTTACCGTCTGAGCTGTCTCACGGGACAAATGACAATGTACGTTTAATACAATAATCTATATTGATATTAATTTTGGATTATCAAATGTTGAGAAGGATCAAATATTTAAAGTGTAGTGTTTTTTGAAGTGTAAAAATTTGAGAAACGATTTGTATATCGAGAGATTTGATCCTTCCTACTATTGGATAGATTTGGGGTTAAGATGGGTATAGAGTGATTTATTTATATAAATAGTGTAATTTCCATTTTTATTATTATTTATATTTATTTTTTAATTGGTTGATGTGTGTCATATTAGTGTTACAAACATTTGTTACATTATACTTCTCCCTCACTTGCATAGTCAAATGCACCTCTTCGCTAAAAAATACACACCTTTATCTCCTAGAAGGATATGTGGTGGGAGTGAGGGTGTGCATTTGTGTGTCACTCCCCAAGAGTGTGGGTGGTGAGAGAATGTGCATTTGTGCATCAACCATTGGAGGGTGTAGTAGTGGGGGTGAGGGTGTGCATTTGTGTGTACCCACCAACAGGGTAAGTGGTGAGAGAGTTTGCAATTGTGCATCACCCCTTGAAGGGTGGGTTGTTGGGGGGGTGTGCATTTGTGTGTCACACCTTGTAAGGGTGGGTGGTGGGAGTGAAGGTATGCATTCATTACACACACACATCACCCCTGGGAGGGTGGGTGGTAGGGAGGTGAGGATGGGTGACTAGGTGATGGGGGGTGAAGGTATGCATTTATTTACAAATATGGGAGATGAAGGTGTGAAAGTGTGCATTAGTTTCACACCTTCACCCTTAAGGAGAGAGGGTGGGTAGTGAGGGGGCTAAACGACACACCTTCACCTCACCCTCCTGAGGGTGAATGTGTGCAACAAACATGCACATGCACACCCTCACTAGATTCATCACACATTTGTTGGGGGGTATGTGTTGTGGATGTGCAAGGAGGTGGGTGTTGAGGATGTGTAGGGTGCATTTGTTGAATTCATTCATTCGTGTGAGGATGTGCATGTGTCCATTAGTTACACACCTTCAATCCCCCACCACCACCCTCACCACCTACAAGTGTTTGTTTGTTGCACACCTTCACTTAGGGAGGTGAAGGTGCCTCTTACCACCCACCCTCTTAGGGTTAAATGTGTGCAACAAACACACACCTACACACTCTTTCCATCCTCACCACACATTGTCGAGTAGCAAAGGTGTGCATTTGTTACCCTTGCATACCCTCTTCATCCACTTCTTAGGGGTGAAGGTCCCCCTCCACTACAAATGTACACCCTCACCCCCTTACTACCCACCCTCTTAGGGGATGAAGGTGTGCATTTGTGTAATAAGATCCAACTATTAAGCTTTCATATTGCAGCTAACTATTTCTCACAATATTATATAGAGAATTCAATGAGATCCTCACAAAATTTAAATGCATTAGCAACACAATAGATTGGGATATTGAAATTCTTGATTCATTCATCCCTCATTTTTAACTAATGAAAACAATTATTATCAATGCTTATTTGATCATATTGCACACAAGGTAAACATATATTAGTAAGTTGTGTTTTGTAAATGCTTTGATAGTGGGTAGGTTTAGAATATTTGTGATAAGTTAGAGTTTCTTTGTTTATTTTAGCAATTTGGATATGTGAGGTTGTCAAACCAAACTCAAAGGATCACTCAATCTTGTAACTTTGTGTATATTTTCTGTTGGATTAATATAATTTTGTCGCATTTGTTTATTAAAAAAATAATGTCTCATTTTCATATTATTATCATTGGAAATATTAATACGCTTATACCTTGTTAGCACTTTCTAATTTGTGGTGGTTATCTAAATGGTAATGTAAACATAGAATCAGATGTTGCATAGGCTCATTTTGAAATTATCATTATTAAAGATATTAGTGTTATATCTTGTGGGTCTCCTTTAACTCGTGGTTGTTATCTATATAATATATTGCAAGTAATTACTAGGATAAATTGCTGCTCCATGTCAATTATCATTATTGTACTATACTCATGTGACACAAATTAAATTACTACATATCTATATCTCGTAGTTCATAGACAATTTTGAAAAAAAATCATATTAATTTTTTTCTATTGAATATAATTTTGTAAAATAAATGTACGACAACTACTAATAATTGAAGTGTTTTTTCTTCATTTTAAAAGATAAATTGAAATGATGTTATGTTTCATAAAGTGCAATTTATCAAGAGTGAGTTCACTATTTGTGTTAGTTTATACAATGTGCATGTTATTACACATATACAAACAATTGAGGTAGATGTGGCACCCTATAGTAGTTCTTGAATTATTGGGAGTGGACCTTGTACCCTTAGTAGAGTCGTGCTCACTAATTCTCTAACACATTTGGCTCACTCCAAACATTATCAATGTCCTGAGGGAAGGCCTTGCCACAAAGTTGGTTGGGCTATTTATGAGAGGAGGGACTACCATCACAATTGATGTCCTCTACCCATACATCAAATTGACAAGTTTTAAGTACTCACCCTTGTAATCTCTAAGATAAAAAAAAAGCTTCTAGAACTTGAATAAGGCAACAAAGGATGAGAGCCTATCATTCTTGACCCATAGCCAACCAATGATGATTAAGGGTCGACCTAGAAGGATCATGATGATTCTCCACTAGATGTGGAGCTGATTTTGTTAATGACTTTAATATATAAATCTTCTTGCGTGTGCCAAAAAATTAATCTTTATACTTATGGAATATAGACTTTTATTAATCATCTTATATGTCCAAGTGATAATTTTTTCTTTTTTCCAGCAGAAAAAATTACTCAATTATATTTAATATATAATGTGTTCTCACAACATGTTTACATCACCATAATGAATCAACTGATGTGAATATCTTTCGCCTACAATTGGTCTTCCAGCCAATTAGAAGGAGAAGGAGCAGAGCTGGGAGTAAGTTGTTACAGATTACTATAAGTCAAAATAAAAGAAAACAAAAATATGTACAAAATACCAAGAGTTTGTTGTTACATATGTTCTAGAAAATAGGGTAATATACTGTATTTGTCGACAAAAAAAACTGGAGCATCCAGCCTAAAATATTTTTATAGTATGTGTGGGGCCCTCATGACCATCCAGCCAGTGGTTGTATGTAATCATGCCTGCTTTTTTCTGTAAAGTTGTCTTTGATAGCAAGTATGCTTCCTTGTTGTACTCTCATAGGTATGAGTGAAGATGAGCTTCTTGAAGTGGCATTGAAGTAATGTGATTATGTCCTTCCAAGCCAAGAGTGAAATAGTTTGTAGCTTACCCTTGTGATTCAACCAATCTATGATAATTCTAGAGTCCCCGATCAATTGTAGGTATTCAATGTTTAATCCGAAGGCCAAGTAAAGAGTAACCCAGACACCCAATAGCTCCACCCTTATGTTGGTGCCCGAGCCATAACAAAAAAATCCATCTATAAATATAATCTTTTTTAATTCTTATCTACAATGTTTATGCAACTTTTTATATCACAATGATATGATTTCTCTTATCACAATAAGATGAATATGTTCTTTCCCAATCTTAAAATATTATAGTTTATTAAACTAAAATATGAACATCGTACAACATTCCAAAAATCCTTTAATTAATAATTGTGAAAAAACATATTTATTATGTCAAAAGTAATCTTGTTATAACACCTAGGTCCAATTACGAGAAAAAATCTACTTACTTAAATGAGATGGTCCACAAAAAGAAAAACATTCTTTTAGAGAATTCAGACTTTGATATTTTATCAGTACTCCGCTGAACCCTCTATCCAAAAACTCCATATTATTTATACACATATAAAATTGAAGTGAGTTGAATACGTTGGCATACTCTTTATCCAATGAAGCACTTCGATTGGATGTTGGTATATCGTTGTTAAAAGAATATCATATAGATTGTTATATGCTTAACATTGATTAGCTTATATGTTGCTATTATTGGATGGGTATTTGTTTATTGAAGATATATATAAAAAAAAAATTATTGTAATTTGAAATGTTGGAAAATTTTAGAATTAGTTTTAATATTTTTTTACAATTAANAAAAGATATGTTTTTTTTTTTAATATATAAATAATGGAATAATATAATTTTCTTAGATGGGGTGATGGTATGACAATCTGAGTTGGAGCCCAGGTGTTGGTTGGACGCTGCCACACTAGGGAACCTCCATGCGATGTAACATCTGGTACATGGAGTATAGTACCGCTTCTTCATTCTACGATCACTCCACAACAACTTAGCTCTCCCAATGATTTATGATGGTTTAGGTAATGAGTTGCTTCATTAATATTGTAGGCTACTTGGCTTCATAGACACATTGTTGCGAGGAGATGATCAAGGAAGATGGTTTATGAAGCCCTGGTACCTATTGGTACCCTGCATTCGGTCTATGGTTATTCAACATAAGTCAAGGTTGATTCCCATGATGGTCTTGGTGTTTAAAATATTTGAATCTAGAGTCTCACGACTGTTCGAGTTCTCTGGCATCCTAATGTCCATAGTGGGGACCTTATCTCCGTGAATCCTTTTTGTTTGGTTGTGGTCGCTTACCATAGGTAACACTGCGTTCAGTCACTTCCTAGTTCACATTCTTCTTTATAGAGTAGAGTTGGGGGTTAGCATTGTAAGGTTCATAACTGGTGGTGTCTCAGGAAACCCCATCACCAACCAGAGGCATCCCTAAGTCATGTGCATTCATCCCATTAGTGTATCCTCCAAGTGTTTCTCCTTGGCAACAATCTACAAAAGACAAAAAAACATGAAAACTAAGGGGATGAAGGACGATAATGGGGTTCAAGAGGAGGATCAATGTAGTAAGCTCATGCAACCAATGAGAGCATACCACCATAGAAATCAAGCCCAAAGAATCGTTAGGGCTTAAGCTGAGGCTACTCAAGCAACAAGGGACTACTACAAAAGATTTTTGGAAGGCATCAAGCAAGAAATAAATAAAATGGAGAAGAAAACTAGGAAGAAGAGGAGGAAGACACCCATCTTGGAGTTGGACGCAAAATATCTAGCATGGGTTCGAGATACCGGTTTCTCCAAGTCTAGAGACATAAAAGTCTTTAAAACGATAGAACTATATTGGACTAACAAAGCCCTCATAACACATGTTGTAGAGTAAAAGGGTGAGCAACAACAAACCATTGTCAAGGATTTGAACTTGTTACACAAGAAATTTGATGTAGTATGCAAGATTGTGTTGAATTTGGAGATAGTGGTTCCAAGCATAGCAATAGACCAACAAGCTCTAGTCACAAATGAGGACCAAAATTCTACTCCGGAGGGAACCTCATCCAACCCCATCAGGTTAGATGAAGACCTTATTAAGATACAAAAAGGGTAGCTCCCTTCTCAGTCCTCTGAATTATGATGAATTATACTCTTATTTTTCTGTCTAGTAAATATAGCTAGGTGTTGCAAACATTGTTGAAATATTATGTATACTTTGTCCATTGATAACTTAGTCATAGGTCGTCAGGTACTTTAAACCGATTCTATGGATTCATATACCAGTGTTTTTTAGAGTAATATGTATCTGTTTCAAACAATTTTGCTTATACTTTTTTATTGTAAAATATTAATATAAACTTAACTAGATTACAAAATAAAATGAAATGAAAATAAACGATATAATTAAAAAGTGCATAAACTTAATGGTCTGATAAAATATTTTAAATATCATAAAACAGAAAATTATGCCATCATAAATTATACAAAATAGACGAAACCATTACGTATAACTCTTCATAACAAAGATAAAATTGCATGAGCGATCCTAATGCCCTCTTCCCATCAAAACAAAAAGGAGTTCATCTCCTTGTTTTTTCAAAGTTTTTGTTTCTTGTAAAAGTTGTAGTCACTTGCTTTTTAAAAATATTATATTAAATTTAAATAAGTATAATATTTTAATTGGAATATTCCTGATGAGTTTAGTAAAGTAATTATGTTATTTAATTGTCTTGTTTTTTTATTAAAAATATATTTAAATAAAATAAAATATTTACACAGGGATGGGGTGATGACTATCGGGGCCACATATGTATATGCGTCACACTTGGCCACCACTTTGATATGTAGTGATGAGCTTTCATTACCTGTGTAGGGGAGGTCTAAACTAGATCTTGTGGGTGATGAAGGTTTGTATGGAGCAGGGGATGTCACCCCTCACTCCAAGTGATGAAATCATGATGCATTTGAGTGTGATGGTTGTGAGGTATAGAGTAATGAGATGACGTTTAATGATATGCAGTTATGTAACAATGGAGGGGTGTATAAAGAAGAAGAAGAAGAAGAAAGATCATGGTATGATAAAGCGAGATTTGGATGTTTTGGGAACATTAACTACTCTAAGTGCTCTCCAACTACTTCTTTACGAGTCAGGTTGTGATGCTTTGGTGGAATTGAATTCGAGAGGGTGAAGGGGGTGGTGCCACTTTGAAAGCCTACCTTTCGTCGTAGGGGGGAGTTCGACTCTCCAAACCTATGGTGAGCTATTTTGGAAGGAGGTTTCTCAGTCCTTTGGGTTATGTGTTACAAGTGTGGTCAGGCCTTTAGAGATTTTCCTGGGTTTTAGTCCAACTCTCTACATAGAAGAGTGGGTCTCGAAAGGGGGGGAGTTGTGTTTTTTTTTTGTAGTGGCTCTACATTCCTGTCAGTGCCTAGGTGGGGCTTGATGTTTGATCTTAGATTGGCTTGGATAATGGTATTCAGTGGTGTTTGTGTTGGGATCTCAACATGGCTAGAAGTGTTGGCATGGGGGGGGATGCCAAGAAGAATAAAAGTAAAGGGGGAGCAGGCAAAGCTTCTTCCTCTCGCGCTCCTGACACCTAACTAAGGTTGAGCTAGAAGCTTACAATGCACAACAGAGGTATGAAGAGAAATGCTCAACCAAGGCCAAGGAAGAGGTGGAGGAAGTGGGGGCAGAGGTTATAACAAAGCACAAATCAACTCTAGATAGCATAATTGTGGAAGAGGTTCAAGAATGGGTTGAGGACCCAATCTATTCTAGGACTCAAGATACAAAATACTTTAGGATAGCCAAGGCTTACTAGCTGGTTAAAACGTTGGTGGCCCAAGCTTTGGAGAAAAGCAAGGAAGATAAATAAGAGATCCTTCACACCCTCAAGATTTTTGAGGGAAAATTTGAAGCTCTTTTTCAAGCAGTTTTTAGGGTCAAGATCATTATTTCAAGGGTGGCAGAGGAGGAGGGAAAATGGAAGTGGGTGGAAGGCTCTACCAACTTAGTAGTGGCACGTGCTAAGCCGATTGAGGTTGATAATGATCCACAACAACCAGAGCAAGCATGTGATGAGGACGAGAATATAGAGTTGGCTTTAGAGGTGGTGGATGATGAGACTACACTTTCTCCAAGCATTGGATAGCTCGTTTGATCATGCTTGTGTTTTTTAAAAACTATCGATTAGTATGAGTAACTATAGACTATTATTTCAAATATTTCCTTTTTGTGTTCATCTAATAGGGGAACTCAATTACAAGCAAAACTTCAATGATAATCCTTAAATGAAAATTTGGTTTCTTTTACAAATAGATCCCAACCCAACCAAAATAGATAATGTAAAAGTTTTTTTTGTAAAGATAACTCAAATGTTTTTAACTTAACAAAAATTATTTTTTTAAAATATAATTATAATTATATTAACACTTAAATATAATAATAAATACAATTTCTAGATTTTATTTTCAACATTAATTAAATGATATTTTTTTTTCCACGATAGGATACAACACCCCAACTAGGGTAGATGATGTAAAACTTTATTATATAACCACGGTAGATGATGTAAAACTTTTTTATATATATAATAGAAAGATGACTTATGTTTTTACCTTAAAAATATATTTTTTTAGGACACGTTACTTGTTTACTTAAGATATGTTACGTTGTTACGTGACTGTTGTTTAGGGTTTAATTTTATCACTTTGGGTTTAATTTTATCAAGATGATCTTTCTCAGTGAGGTTTACTTAAGATACGTTACGTGACCGTTGTTTAGGGTTTATTTTTACCAAGATGGGTTTATTTTTACCAAGATGACCTCTCTCAACGCAGGTTTCAAGGATCTGGATATCTATTTAATTGTGTTGTATTTGCTTATTCGATGAACCTCTCTTCTCTTTTGAGTGCTCCTCCTGATGATCATGATCCCTGGAGGGATCAAAACGGGTCAACTCTCTTATTTCAACGCACAGTTCATTTATTTATTTAATATAATTATAATTATATTAATAATTAAATATAATAATAAATAAAAATTTTAAATTTTATTTTTAATATTAATTAAATAATATATTTTTTTCTAGGATAAGATACAACATTCTAGGAAAACCTCGTAATACTAGGGGTTCAAAGCCATTACCATAATATGCTTATAGGTCATTTACGATCCTAGGTGTGGAGGATAACACTCCAACCCGCTAGACACAATTAACCATTATATATATAAACTTTATTTTAAGCATTTATTTAAATTAAATATAAAAAATTGATAAATAAATTTAATTTATACATTAAAATATTAAAACAAATATAATAAATATTTTTTTAAAGAGAGGGAAATTAAGTGGGACACTTCCCCTCCTTTTGAGAATGGGATTCAAAGCCATTATAAGTTTATGTGGGACACTTCCCCTCCTTTAGAGGATGGGATTCAAAGATATTATAAATGAGGAAGATAACAATCATTCCTCCCAACTAGTAAAACTAGACTCAATTAACATATAAATATTAAACATATAAATATACAAATTATAAAAATAAATCTTTAAAAGTTAGTTTAAATGATTTTACTTGTTATGTTGAGATAAATAAGTTATCCATTGTCAAATTACACTTTTCTTTTTTCTTTTTCCTTTTTCTTTTATTTATTTATTTTTTCTTTATTTTTTTCTTTTTATTTTCCAAAGGTTGTAAAACTTATTTCGTCACCATTATCCAAGAAAAACCATGCCACTTGAAATGAACTGTTGGTGGTTTATAAGGGGGTAAACTTCCACTCATGCGAGATGTCTCTAAGTTTTGGGTCATTAGCTTTTAGATCTTACTCTAGGACCGATAACGTTGTTTGAGACTAGATAATATCTACAAGAAAGCCCTTACCTTCGAAAAAATGAGCTTTTAGCCAATCAAAAACACTTTTTTAGGTCTTACTTCAGGACCAAAAAGGTAGTGTCAACCTAGATACTATTCACAAGAAAGCCAATGTCCCTTATAGTCATCGTCGAGCCAAAGTTTATTAAGGTTACACACCTTCTAATAATATTTAACCTTAATCCAAGCCCATTGGGCTAGGCCAAAAGATGGACATCCCATTTCAGAAGACGCTATCTTCCATTATAGGGGCCCCGTCCAGGTTCGAAACTCGACTTACTTGCTTAGCGTGGTCTGTAGGAGTTTGCGCTAGGCCCAGGTTTATAGGGGCAGTCTCTCCAACTAAACCTTGGGTCTCCTTGGTAACAATTGACGGGTCTATCGATTCTCCTCATTAAAAAAAAAAAAAACATTTAACCTTAATCCCATACATGAAAAATGAACACCAACCCAAACCAAAAAGAAAGAACATACATGAAAAATGAACACCAACCCCAACGAAAAAGAAAGAATTGTCTACTTTAATTTTGTTATTGTATTTTAATATAATATAGTTTATTTTGTTATGTGTATTTTAATATAATATAATATTTCATTTTTTAAACCGAAAGTTTGAATGGTCATATTTTACTTTGATTTGTTGATTGATATTCATATAAAGTTGGGCTAAATTGAAAGGATCAAAGTTACGCAAGCACAATATATAGATTCCGACCCGAGTTTACATGAACACTTTTTATGTTATGTATTATTATCGATAATTTTTTAGCTAGATTAAATTTGATGACCATTTTAAAAAATATATGTGGATATACTTCTTGTGTTTAAATCGTAAAATATATTGATTTTTTTTTAGTATTTATTATTAACATAGATTTATTAATTTTGAATGCATAAAGGATAATAATAAATATTTTTTGAAATGTAATTTTTTTAATTACTTAAAATAGATTTAGGTATAAATAAATATGGCTTAATAGGTTTTTGGAGATGCATAATCATGAATGGTGGAGGCTTTCTGTAGGAAGGTGAACATGGGTTGATAAAAGGTGAGAAGTGATACAAGGTGTAGACGTGGACTGTTGATTGAGTATGAAGAAGGAAGATCTCGACTATTTAGAGGATCTGATGGGAGGTCATCAAATTAGGACCAGTCCATTGCACTGTAGATTTAATGACATGTTGAACCTAGGCCAATTTTGTTAGTTAGGGTCTCACATGCCAAATGAGGATACCATAGCAATCATCAGAGAGTTGACCCAAGTGTTGAATAACCAGGGTGATAGGGCTATTCACCAAGTAAAGGAGGGTGCAACCAGACCTTTTGTTGGTACTCCTGAGGTTATTCATTGCACGAATGATACTCCATATTAAAACATGTAATAAAATAGATCTTGCAGATCCGTAGGCCATTAACCCCCGATCAGGAAAGGATGAGGGATTAATGCTTCCAGGTTTTAATGTTAGTAATCCTTTTGATCAATGTCAATAAAGAGTTTGATCTTTAATGCTTTAGGGCAGGGGATAGGAAGGTTGTTTTCACAGAATCAAGGCTTATTAGTGAGATGTTGGACTTGAAGCATATGAGTGGAATCCCAAACATAGATCTTGAGGTTTTAGGT
>JASDQU011401564.1:6486-18941 GCA_032191745.1 Picea mariana | reverse complement strand
TGCATTTATTTACAAATATGGGAGATGAAGGTGTGAAAGTGTGCATTAGTTTCACACCTTCACCCTTAAGGAGAGAGGGTGGGTAGTGAGGGGGCTAAACGACACACCTTCATCTCACCCTCCTGAGGGTGAATGTGTGCAACAAACACGCACATGCACACCCTCACCAGATTCATCACACATTTGTTGGGGGGTATGTGTTGTGGATGTGCAAGGAGGTGGGTGTTGAGGATGTGTAGGGTGCATTTGTTGAATTCATTCATCCGTGTGAGAATGTGCATGTGTCCATTAGTTACACACCTTCAATCCCCCACCACCACCCTCACCACCTACAAGTGTTTGTTTGTTGCAACCTTCACTTAGGGAGGTGAAGGTGTCCCTTACCACCCACCCTCTTAGGGTTAAATGTGTGCAACAAACACACACCTACACACTCTTGCCATCCTCACCACACATTGTCGAGTAGCAAAGGTGTGCATTTGTTACCCTTGCATACCCTCTTCATCCACTTCTTAGGGGTGAAGGTCCCCCTCCACTACAAATGTACACCCTCACCCCCTTACTACCCACCCTCTTAGGGGATGAAGGTGTGCATTTGTGTAATAAGATCNTTATTACACAAATGCACACCTTCATCCCCTAAGAGGGTGGGTAGTAAGGGGGTGAGGGTGTACATTTGTGTAATAAGATCTAACTATTAAGCTTTCATATTGCAGTTAACTATTTCTCACAATATTATATAGAGAATTCAATGAGATCCTCACAAAATTTAAATGCATTAGCAACACAATAGATTGGGATATTAAAATTCTTGATTCATTCATCTCTCATTTTTAACTAATGAAAACAATTATTATCAATGCTTATTTGATCATATTGCACACAAGGTAAACATATATTAGTAAGTTGTGTTTTGTAAATGCTTTGATAGTGGATAGGTTTAGAATATTTATGATAAGTTAGAGTTTCTTTGTTTATTTTAGCAATTTAGATATGTGAGGCTGTCAAACCAAACTCAAAGGATCACTCAATCTTATAACTTTGTGTATATTTTCTGTTGGATTAATATAATTTGGTCGCATTTGTTTATTAAAAAAATAATGTCTCATTTTCATATTATTATCATTGGAAATATTAATATGCTTATACCTTGTTAGCACTTTCTAATTTGTGGTGGTTATCTAAATGGCAATGTAAACATAGAATCAGATGTTGCATAGGCTCATTTTGAAATTATCATTATTAAAGATATTAGTGTTATATCTTGTGGGTCTTCTTTAACTCGTGGTTGTTATCTATATAATATATTGCAAGTAATTACTAGGATAAATTGTTGCTTCATGTCAATTATAATTATTGTACTATACTCACGTGACACAAATTAAATTACTACATATCTATATTTCGTAGTTCATAGACAATTTTGAAAAAAAATCATATTAATTTTTTTATATTGAATATAATTTTGTAAAATAAATGTACGACAACTACTAATAATTGAAGTGTTTTTTCTTCATTTTAAAAGATAAATTGAAATGATGGTATGTTCCATAAAGTGCAATTTATCAAGAGTGAGTTCACTATTTGTGTTAGTTTATACAGTGTGCATGTTATTACACATATACAAACAATTGAGGTAGATGTGGCACCCTATAGTAGTTCTTGAATTATTGGGAGTGGACCTTGTACCCTTAGTAGAGTCGTGCTCACTAATTCTCCAACACATTTGGCTCACTCCAAACATTATCAATGTCCCAAGGGAAGGCCTTGCCACAAAGTTGGTTGGGCTATTTATGAGAGGAGGGACTACCATCACAATTGATGTCCTCTACCCATACATCAAATTGACAAGTTTTAAGTACTCACCCTTGTAATCTCTAAGATAAAAAAAAAGCTTCATAGAACTTGAACAAGGCAACAAAGGATGAGAGCCTATCATTCTTGACCCATAGCCAACCAATGATGATTAAGGGTCGACCTAGAAGGACCATGATGATTCTCCACTAGATGTGGAGTTGATTTTGTTAATGACTTTAATATATAAATCTTCTTGCATGTGCCAAAAACTTAATCTTTATACTTATGAAATATAGACTTTTATTAATCATCTTATATGTCCAAGTGATAATTTTATCTTTTTTCCAGCAGAAAAAATTACTCAATTATATTTAATATATAATGTGTTCTCACAACATGTTTACATCACCATAATGAATCAACCGATGTGAATATCTTTCGCCTATAATTGGTCTTCCAGCCAATTAGAAGGAGAAGGAGCAGAGCTGGAAGTAAGTTGTTACAGATTACTATAAGTCAAAATAAAAGAAAAGAAAAATATGTAGAAAATACCAAGAGTTTGTTGTTACATATGTTCTAGAAAATAGGGTAATATATTGTATTTGTTGACAAAAAAAACTGGAGCATCCAGTCCTAAAATATTTTTATAGTATGTGTGGGGCCCTCATGACCATCCAGCCAGTGGTTGTATGTAATCATGCCTGCTTTTTTCTGTAAAGTTGTCTTTGATAGCAGGTCTACTTCCTTGTTGTACTCTCAGAAGGTATGAGTGAAGATGAGCTTCTTGAAGTGGCGTTGAAGTAATCTGATTATGTCCTTCCAGGCCAAGAGTGAAATAATTTGTAGCTTACCCTTGTGATTCAACCAATCTATGATAATTCTAGAGTCCCCGATCAATTGTAGGTATTCAATGTTTAATCCGGAGGCCAAGTGAAGAGTAACCCAGACACCCAATAGCTCCGCCCTTATGTTGGTGCCCGGGCCATAACAATAAATCCATCTGTAAATATAATCTTTTTTAATTCTTATCTTCAATGTTTATGCAACTTTTTTCAAATGCTTTTTTTTATATTACAATGATATTATTTCTCTTATCACAACCAGTGTTGCAAGGCCTGCCTTTGGTAGATTTGAAAATTCATAATAATAATGATTTAAAACTAAATAAGATTAAATTATATAAATTGTAGAACTAAATAAAAAAAGGTAAAACTTTTTAATGTTTTTTATATTATTAATTAGATTTGAAAATTGATAAAATAATGATTTAAAACTAAAATAAGACTAAATTATATAATCTGTAAAACTAAATAAAAAAGGATAAAACATTTTAATATTTTTTATATTATTAGTTGTATTTGTAATAATTGAAAAACATAAAACATTTCAATGTTTCTTGTATTATAAAATATGATTTAAATGTTTAAAAATCATGAAATGTAAATTTAAATAAAATTATAGTGAGAAATAAAAAATAAAAATAAAAATAAATATATATATATATATATTAGTAAGTGTAAAACTATTGAAATTGAATGATTAAAAAAAATTAGTAAGTATAAAATTATTAAAATTTTAGTTGTAAAAATATTGACTCTTAGAATTTAAGTTTTTACCTCATTTTCTTAAAATAACAAATTACAATTTGAATCTAAATAATACAAACTACATTACCTACATTATATTTTAACATATATTCTAATACAATAATGCATTACTTAAACCTTTTAGCATATAGATAAAATGTTGGCTACCCATTTCTTTTAAAATTTCAAACGCACATAGCATACTTAACCTTATCCTTTGTGTCAGTGTCATATCAAAGTTGGTTTCGCACTTCAATTTTGTTGGTTGTTGAGCACGGTATAGCATAATATAACAATTAAATTTGTTCGTACAGTAATAAAAATATTATTTATGTAGTTTTATTTATTTTAAATCATGAACAATTTAAACAAATTTATTAAACAAATTAATATAAATTTGAATTATTTATATTAATATTATTATTTTTTAATTAATAAAATTGTTGTTTTTAAGTTAAGCTAATTACGTCGAAAGGGTACACCTATTGATAATGGGCAGATTTAATAGGGGTTTAGTGCTTAATAAGTTTTCTATGGACATGATTAAATATGGCTGGAATATTCTTGGTAGTCACACAAAATAAATGGCTGTGATTTCAATCATTAACTTCCTAGCTATTATAAAGACATCCGTTTATGTGTTTACTTTTTTACATTTACCTAATCATATTTAAAAATTACTTTGATAGCTAATTGATTGCCAAGTAAGTGATTAACAAAAATTAAAATATTAACACCAGATAAATGAAGCCCAATCATTTATTTGTTAATAGATAATAAAATTTAATATATTCTTTTAAGGATTATCTTATCAACCTTTTGGCATTCACTAGCAACTATTTTGTTGCTGTGCTAGTATTATGTGAATGTTAACATTTAAAATATTTAATGATTTTTACTAATTTCAATAGATATGAGTGGTTAAAAACCCTATAAATTTTCATCAAATTAAATCTATTTATACATTAAAAATGTGATTTAAAAAATTTGCTATTTCTTAAAAATAAAAAATAAAATTTAAAAAACCAAAAATAAATTTATCAAATTTATTGACTGAACTACTACATCAAAATTGATTGACTCTCGGGCAAAGAACTTTCTACCTTGGCTACCGTTACCCCTAAATAATAACATACTCTAGATAAAATATATCACGGAAAAAAAACATGGTGTAAGGATTTGACTTTTTTAAAGTCACTGTGGGGGCCCATTCAACTAATATAAAATGGCTCCTCAATTAATATAAAAGGGCTCCTCAAGTTTTCTCGTACTCAATTAATATAAAACGGCTCCTCTGACACTGTATGCCATATAATAATAATAAGAGATAAGATTTTTGCAGGGTCTTAATAAATAGTATGCCATATAATAATAAGAGAAAAGATTTTTGCAAGGTCCTAATAAATACAGGTAAATAGCATGCTTCCTTCATTCCTTGTCAAGCTGTCAATTCATTAAATTGTGTAATCAATTTTATACATTGAATGACGTGAAGCCTGCAATAACACTTCAAAAATATTAGCCAATTAAATTTTAGAAAAATATTTTTTTATTATTATTAAAAAAAATACATATATTGATTTCCAAAGTTACACATTGTGTATAGCACATAAATTTAAAGTCAACAATAAACTAATACATAGTTAAAGGGCAACTCATTACTATAGTCCCAAGCCTTTGACGGGGACTAATAAGATGAATATGTTCTTTCCCAATCTTAAAATATTATAATTTATTAAACTAAAATATAAACATCATACAACATTCCAAAAAAAATCCTTTAATTAATAATTGTGAAAAAACATATTTATTATGTCAAAAGTAATCTTATTATAACACCTACGTCCAATTACTAGAAAAAATATACTTACTTAAATGAGATGGTCCACAAAAAGAAAAACATTCTTTTAGATAATTCAAACTTTGATATTTTATAGTACTCCACTAAACCCTCTATCCAAAAACTCCACTAAACCCTCTATCCAAAAACTCCATATTATTTATACACATGTAAAATTGAAGTGAGTTGAATACGTTGGCATACTCTCTATCCAATGAAGCACTTCGATTGGATGTTGGTATATTGTTGTTAAAAGAATATCATGATGGACATATAGATTGTTATATGCTTAACATTGATTAGCTTATATGTTGCTATTATTGGATGGGTGTTTGTTTGCTTTTGAGACTGACGTATTTTTGGATAATTGTGTAATTTTGATAAATTTCATATTGAAGATATATAAATTTTTGGTGAAAAAATATTTTTTTTAATTGTAATTTGAAATGTTGGAAAATTTTAGAATTAGTTTTAATATTTTTTTATAATTAAAAAAAAAAGTAATTTTCATTTTTTTTTTTAAAATTAAAAAATATGTTTTTTTTTTAAATGAAAATTAAATATATAAATAATGGAATAATATAATTTCCTTAGATGGGGTGATGGTATGACAGTCCGAACTGGAGTCTAGGTGTTGGTTGGATGCTGCCACACTAGGGAACCTCCATGCGATGTAACATTTGGTACATGGAGTACAATACCGCTTCTTCATTCTACGATCACTCCACAACAACTTAGCTCTCCCAACGATTTATGATGGTTTAGGTAATGAGTTGCTTCATTAATATTGTAGGCTACTTGGCTTCATAGACACATTGTTGCGAGGAGATGATCAAGGAAGATGGTGTATGAAGCCCTGGTACCTGTTGGTACCCTGCATTCGGTCTATGGTTATTCAACATGAAGTCGAGGTTGATTCCCATGATGGTCTTGGTGTTTAAAATATTTGAATCTAGAGTCTCACAACTGCTCCAGTTCTCTGGCATCCTAATGTCCATAGTGGGGACCTTATCTCTGTGAATCCTTTTTGTTTGGTTGTGGTCGCTTACCATAGGTAATATTGCGTTCAGTCACTTCCTAGTTTGCATTCTTGTTTATAGAGTAGAGTTGGGGGTTAGCACTGTGAGGTTCATAACTGGTGGTGTCTCAGGAAACCCCATCACCAACCAGAGGCATCCCTAAGTCATGTGCATTCATCCCATTAGTGTATCCTCCAAGTGTTTCTCCTTGGCACCAATCTACGAAAGACAAAAAAACATGAAAACTAAGGGGATGAAGGACGATAATGGGGTTCAAGAGGAGGATCAATGTAGTAAGCTCATGCAACCAGCGAGAGCATACCACCATAGAAATCAAGCCCAAAGAATCGTTAGGGCTTAAGCTGAGGCTACTCAAGCAATAAGGGACTACTACAAAAGATTTTTGGAAGGCATCAAGCAAGAAATAAATAAAATGGAGAAGAAAACTAGGAAGAAGAGGAGGAAGATGCCCATCTTGGAGTTGGATGCAAAATATCTAGCATGGGTTCGAGATACCGGTTTCTCCAAGTCTAGAGACATAAAAGTCTTTAAAACGATAGAACTATACTAGATTAACAAAGCCCTCATAACATATGTTGTAGAGTAAAAGGGTGAGCTCCAACAAACCATTGTCAAGGATTTGAACTTGTTACACAAGAAATTTGATGTAGTATGCAAGATTGTGTTGAATTTGGAGATAGTGGTTCCAGGCAGAGCAATAGACCAACAAGCTCTAGTCACGATTGAGGACCAAAATTCTACTTCGGAGGGAACCTCATCCAACCCCATCAGGTTAGATGAAGACCTTATTGAGATCCAAAAAGGGTAGCTCCCTTCTCAATCCTCTGAATTATGATGAATTATACTCTTATTTTTCTGTCTAGTAGATATAGCTAGGTTTTGCAAACATTGTTGAAATAATATGTATACTTTGTCCATTGATAGCTCAGTCATAAGTCATGAGGTACTTTAAACCGATTCTGTGGATTCATATACCAGTATTTTTTAGAGTAATATGTGTCTGTTTCAAACAATTTTGCTTATACTTTTCTATTGTAAAATATTAATATAAACTTAACTAGATTACAAAATAAAATGAAATGAAACTAAACAATATAATTAAAAAGTGCATAAACTTAATGGTCTGATAAAATATTTTAAATATCATAAAACAGAAAATTATGCCATCATAAATTATACAAAATAGACGAAACCATTACGTATAACACTTCATAACAAAGATAAAATTGTATGAGCGATCCTAATGCCCTCTTCCCATCAAAACAAAAAGGAGTTCATCTCCTTGTTTTTTCAAAGTTTTTGTTTCTTGTAAAAGTTGTAGTCACTTGCTTTTTAAAAATATTATATTAAATTTAAATAAGTATAATATTTTAATTGGAATATTCTTGATGAGTTAAGTAAAGTAATTATGTTATTTAATTGTCTTGTTTTTTATTAAAAATATATTTAAATAAAATAAAATATTTATACAGGGATGGGGTGATGACTATTGGGGCCACATATGTATATGCGTCACACTTGGCCACCACTTTGATATGTAGTGATGAGCTTTCATTGCCTATCTAGGGGAGGTCTAAACTAGATCTTGTGGGTGATGAAGGTTTGTATGGAGCAGGGGATGTTACCCCTCATTCCAAGTGATGAAATCATGATGTATTTGAGTGTGATGGTTGTGAGGTATAGAGTAATGAAATGACGTTTAATGATATGCAGTTATGTAACAATGGAGAGGTGTATAAAGAAGAAGAAGAAGAAGAAAGATCATGGTATGATAAAGTGAGATTTGGATGTTTTGGGAACATTAAGTACTCTAAGTGCTTTCCAACTACTTCTTTACGAGTCAGGTTGTGATGTTTTGGTCGAATTGAATTCGAGAGGGCGAAGGGGGTGGTGCCACTTTGAAAGCCTACCTTTCGTCGTAGGGGGGAGTTCAACTCTCCAAACCTATGGTGAGCTATTTTGGAAGGAGGTTTCTTAGTCCTTTGGGTTATGTGTTACAAGTGTGGTCAGGCCTTTAGAGATTTTCCTGGGTTTTAGTCCAACTCTCTACATAGAAGAGCGGGTCTCGGAAGGGGGGGAGTTGTGTTTTTTTTTGTAGTGGCTCTACATTCCTGTCAGTGCCTAGGTGGGGCTTGATGTTTGATCCTAGATTGGCTTGGATAATGGTATTCAGTGGTGTTTGTGTTGGGATCTCAACATGGCTAGAAGTGTTGGCATGGGGGGAAATGCCAAGAAGAATAAAAGTAAGGGGGGAGCAGGGAAAGCTTCTTCCTCTCGGGCTCCTGACACCTAACTAAGGTTGAGCTAGAAGCTTACAATGCACAACAGAGGTATGAAGAGAAATGCTCAACCAAGGCCAAGGAAGAGGTGGAGGAAGTGGGGGCAGAGGTTATAACAAAGCACAAATCAACTCTAGATAGCATAATTGTGGAAGAGGTTCAAGAATGGGTTGAGGACCCAATCTATTCTAGGACTCAAGATACAAAATACTTTAGGATAGCCAAGGCTTACTAGCTGGTTAAAACGTTGGTGGCCCAAGCTTTGGAGAAAAGCAAGGAAGATAAATAAGAGATCCTTCACACCCTCAAGATTTTTGAGGGAAAATTTGAAGCTCTTTTTCAAGCAGTTTTTAGGGTCAAGATCATTATTTCAAGGGTGGCAGAGGAGGAGGGAAAATGGAAGTGGGTGGAAGGCTCTACCAACTTAGTAGTGGCACGTGCTAAGCCGATTGAGGTTGATAATGATCCACAACAACCAGAGCAAGCATGTGATGAGGACGAGAATATAGAGTTGGCTTTAGAGGTGGTGGATGATGAGACTACACTTTCTCCAAGCATTGGATAGCTCGTTTGATCATGCTTGTGTTTTTTAAAAACTATCGATTAGTATGAGTAACTATAGACTATTATTTCAAATATTTCCTTTTTGTGTTCATCTAATAGGGGAACTCAATTACAAGCAAAACTTCAATGATAATCCTTAAATGAAAATTTGGTTTCTTTTACAAATAGATCCCAACCCAACCAAAATAGATAATGTAAAAGTTTTTTTTGTAAAGATAACTCAAATGTTTTTAACTTAACAAAAATTATTTTTTTAAAATATAATTATAATTATATTAACACTTAAATATAATAATAAATACAATTTCTAGATTTTATTTTCAACATTAATTAAATGATATTTTTTTTTCCACGATAGGATACAACACCCCAACTAGGGTAGATGATGTAAAACTTTATTATATAACCACGGTAGATGATGTAAAACTTTTTTATATATATAATAGAAAGATGACTTATGTTTTTACCTTAAAAATATATTTTTTTAGGACACGTTACTTGTTTACTTAAGATATGTTACGTTGTTACGTGACTGTTGTTTAGGGTTTAATTTTATCACTTTGGGTTTAATTTTATCAAGATGATCTTTCTCAGTGAGGTTTACTTAAGATACGTTACGTGACCGTTGTTTAGGGTTTATTTTTACCAAGATGGGTTTATTTTTACCAAGATGACCTCTCTCAACGCAGGTTTCAAGGATCTGGATATCTATTTAATTGTGTTGTATTTGCTTATTCGATGAACCTCTCTTCTCTTTTGAGTGCTCCTCCTGATGATCATGATCCCTGGAGGGATCAAAACGGGTCAACTCTCTTATTTCAACGCACAGTTCATTTATTTATTTAATATAATTATAATTATATTAATAATTAAATATAATAATAAATAAAAATTTTAAATTTTATTTTTAATATTAATTAAATAATATATTTTTTTCTAGGATAAGATACAACATTCTAGGAAAACCTCGTAATACTAGGGGTTCAAAGCCATTACCATAATATGCTTATAGGTCATTTACGATCCTAGGTGTGGAGGATAACACTCCAACCCGCTAGACACAATTAACCATTATATATATAAACTTTATTTTAAGCATTTATTTAAATTAAATATAAAAAATTGATAAATAAATTTAATTTATACATTAAAATATTAAAACAAATATAATAAATATTTTTTTAAAGAGAGGGAAATTAAGTGGGACACTTCCCCTCCTTTTGAGAATGGGATTCAAAGCCATTATAAGTTTATGTGGGACACTTCCCCTCCTTTAGAGGATGGGATTCAAAGATATTATAAATGAGGAAGATAACAATCATTCCTCCCAACTAGTAAAACTAGACTCAATTAACATATAAATATTAAACATATAAATATACAAATTATAAAAATAAATCTTTAAAAGTTAGTTTAAATGATTTTACTTGTTATGTTGAGATAAATAAGTTATCCATTGTCAAATTACACTTTTCTTTTTTCTTTTTCCTTTTTCTTTTATTTATTTATTTTTTCTTTATTTTTTTCTTTTTATTTTCCAAAGGTTGTAAAACTTATTTCGTCACCATTATCCAAGAAAAACCATGCCACTTGAAATGAACTGTTGGTGGTTTATAAGGGGGTAAACTTCCACTCATGCGAGATGTCTCTAAGTTTTGGGTCATTAGCTTTTAGATCTTACTCTAGGACCGATAACGTTGTTTGAGACTAGATAATATCTACAAGAAAGCCCTTACCTTCGAAAAAATGAGCTTTTAGCCAATCAAAAACACTTTTTTAGGTCTTACTTCAGGACCAAAAAGGTAGTGTCAACCTAGATACTATTCACAAGAAAGCCAATGTCCCTTATAGTCATCGTCGAGCCAAAGTTTATTAAGGTTACACACCTTCTAATAATATTTAACCTTAATCCAAGCCCATTGGGCTAGGCCAAAAGATGGACATCCCATTTCAGAAGACGCTATCTTCCATTATAGGGGCCCCGTCCAGGTTCGAAACTCGACTTACTTGCTTAGCGTGGTCTGTAGGAGTTTGCGCTAGGCCCAGGTTTATAGGGGCAGTCTCTCCAACTAAACCTTGGGTCTCCTTGGTAACAATTGACGGGTCTATCGATTCTCCTCATTAAAAAAAAAAAAAACATTTAACCTTAATCCCATACATGAAAAATGAACACCAACCCAAACCAAAAAGAAAGAACATACATGAAAAATGAACACCAACCCCAACGAAAAAGAAAGAATTGTCTACTTTAATTTTGTTATTGTATTTTAATATAATATAGTTTATTTTGTTATGTGTATTTTAATATAATATAATATTTCATTTTTTAAACCGAAAGTTTGAATGGTCATATTTTACTTTGATTTGTTGATTGATATTCATATAAAGTTGGGCTAAATTGAAAGGATCAAAGTTACGCAAGCACAATATATAGATTCCGACCCGAGTTTACATGAACACTTTTTATGTTATGTATTATTATCGATAATTTTTTAGCTAGATTAAATTTGATGACCATTTTAAAAAATATATGTGGATATACTTCTTGTGTTTAAATCGTAAAATATATTGATTTTTTTTTAGTATTTATTATTAACATAGATTTATTAATTTTGAATGCATAAAGGATAATAATAAATATTTTTTGAAATGTAATTTTTTTAATTACTTAAAATAGATTTAGGTATAAATAAATATGGCTTAATAGGTTTTTGGAGATGCATAATCATGAATGGTGGAGGCTTTCTGTAGGAAGGTGAACATGGGTTGATAAAAGGTGAGAAGTGATACAAGGTGTAGACGTGGACTGTTGATTGAGTATGAAGAAGGAAGATCTCGACTATTTAGAGGATCTGATGGGAGGTCATCAAATTAGGACCAGTCCATTGCACTGTAGATTTAATGACATGTTGAACCTAGGCCAATTTTGTTAGTTAGGGTCTCACATGCCAAATGAGGATACCATAGCAATCATCAGAGAGTTGACCCAAGTGTTGAATAACCAGGGTGATAGGGCTATTCACCAAGTAAAGGAGGGTGCAACCAGACCTTTTGTTGGTACTCCTGAGGTTATTCATTGCACGAATGATACTCCATATTAAAACATGTAATAAAATAGATCTTGCAGATCCGTAGGCCATTAACCCCCGATCAGGAAAGGATGAGGGATTAATGCTTCCAGGTTTTAATGTTAGTAATCCTTTTGATCAATGTCAATAAAGAGTTTGATCTTTAATGCTTTAGGGCAGGGGATAGGAAGGTTGTTTTCACAGAATCAAGGCTTATTAGTGAGATGTTGGACTTGAAGCATATGAGTGGAATCCCAAACATAGATCTTGAGGTTTTAGGT